>JAOXYD010241097.1:0-17105 GCA_028565735.1 Pinacopodium congolense | reverse complement strand
GTGAAGAGTAACCCAACAACCACAATCTTATTCTAAGGTCAAGAGGAACCTATCCCAAATCTTTTCAAGGCAAAGAGCAGCCTACCCAATCCACAAATAACTGAAAGATTCAAGTCCCCCAAATTCAAGTAACTAAATACACCTTTAAAGGTGTTTCACTCAATGTACAATTAAACTATGGGCTTTAGCTTTCAATGAATGATATGAATGAATGATAACAATCTCGAAAGCATAAACAAACTTAGTATGGCAGAAATCAGACATAAAAACCTGTATATGTTCAAGCAATATGATTCAAAACAACCAATTTCAAAATCTGGATAGTTTAAGCACCCTATAGATATTCAGCTCAAAACACAAATATAAGTGCTTAAATCCAAAAATACTAGAGCATTCTTAACACCTTATGTGAACTAGCCACAACAAATATATGCACCCAGAATTGATTTATGTAATGAAACTCGTGATTAAATGAATAACATTCAAAACTGGACAGTTTTGATGTCTTGATGAACTATGCACACAAATAATCAAATATCCAACAAAAAATTCAAAACTAAGCCTAATCTGATTCCTAAGAATTTAAACAAACATAAAACAGTAATAACAAAAACAGAACAATAGATTAATCAGGTTAAAATCGAATTCAAACTAGAAGCAGTGAAACCAGGAGCTATCTTGAAGTATATGAAGTTTCTAGCTCAATGATAGCATAAATAGGTATAAAAAATTTGAAACAAGGTTCTAACACAATCTAGAGACCTTAAGCAAACTTAAAAATCCAATAACATGATTTTAAAAATAGATTTGGTCACCTTAAATCGAAATTAAAGCTAGAACAGTCTCAACAAAGACAGTTTTGAAATATGAATGAGTTCTAGCTTTAATATGTTGAAATAGCTGTTCTAAATGTAAAAGATGGATCGATTAAGCTCATAGACACTCAAGAAAGATATTAAACACAAATTTGCACACTTAGAAACACAGATTGACAACAAAAGATCGAATAAGAGTAAGTGTAGTGAAAGAGTGTACGATTTGAAGCTTTTGATGAATTCAGATGGTTTAATCTATTTTTGGAGTGTCTAGAGTGTTACAATTCGTTTCTTAGGAGTATATATAGTATTAGGAGGCTTAAGAAGGGTTTATGAGCGGTTTAGAGATGTTATAATGAGGATAAAAGGCATGAGGCCTAAAAGTGAAACTAGTCGTTAGAGTCTGACTCTATAACGGCACCCTCTATGAAAATCAACGGCGTTGTTGAGTTAAGAATAGCCCGCTATTGATGCCTTCTGGAGACAAGATACAACGACACTCAAGCATGGTGTCGTTGACGATTGATCATCCAGAATATGCTACAAAACTAACTCCAATCAATTCCAAACAAGTTACTAATGATAATTGAGACTTCAAACACTTCTGAAATCATGTATTGAGGCTATATGAATGCTCAAACTTCTTAAAACAATTCAAATACAAGATTTGGCCTATGAATTGAGATAATATGCACTTTTGACATTTCAAATGTAATGCATGATCAAACTTAAGCCCTTAGGTCAATAAAACATTAAGTAAAACTTACAAACATATTTGAAACAACCTATCTAAGGTCTTGAAGCTTCCAAAACATTTGAATTTTCATTATCTTCAATTTTGACCTTCAAACTCCAAGCTTTCCATATTGAATTCTTCGTGAAACATTCCTATCTTTAACATTGACATCATAAACTCAAACCATTAGTGATTAAGCATGTTTTGTTATCATCAAAACTAAGATTGGAACCTCCCTTAGTTCAACAATCATAAACATCATATCTTTGATAAAATAGAACAGAGAGTGGTATTTAATGTAAAAATAAGTTAAGAAAGCACCAAATGTCGTTATAAACATGTTTATAGATGTGAATCATATTTTCAAGTAATTAAAGTCCCCCAAAACAGGCTTAAATCATCCAAATACAACTAAAAATATGAAGAAAACAAGAAAAGAATATGAATTTTTGCTCTCTAAACTTGTTTTCTCTTTATTTTCTATTGAAATTGGCTTCAAATGATCACTATATATTTCGATTGCAATTTGGAAGCAAGTTGCACAAGTTGCACAAGTTGCACTTAATGTGAGGAGGATATCTATCGGGAAAATTCACAACAGGTACTTAAACAAAACTTGTAATTGACTTAAATGATGTCATTGTATTACCTATGTTAAAAAGTCTTTAGAAGGCCTTAAGCGATAGGTCTTCATACCTGAATGACACCTAGGTTAGATTTCCATTTTACTCTTTATTTCAGATTTTACTATAAAATTCTTCAATTTTTCCATTCTTCCCAACTTCAAATTATGTATTGACATGATTAGAGATAATTCACATAATTTTAATTTGGATGATTTTAGGTTATGTTTCTAGGTTGTTTTTAGGTGTTTTAAGTATCTCTTTATGTGTTTTAGCTTTAGTTTATTTGATCTTTTGCGTCTTTTCATGATTTTTGATGTTTTTAATTGTTTCTTTATATATTTCTAGTGTTTTATGGTGAATTTTGAGCTTATTTGAGGGATGTATTGATGCATGTTGATATGCGGTTTTGTAGGTAGCAGAATTCAAAAGTTGAATGTGTTTCAAGTTACTAGGGAGATCAATTATATGGCCTTTTAGAGCTTAAATGGCCATGTAATTTGGAGGGGAGCACGGTCAACATGTGAGAAGGTTGCAGTTTAAACTTCAAGACAATCGAAGGTTTCAAAGAAGAAGTTATAGCCACGAGATTGAAGGGAGTAGAAAGATGTCAAACAGTAGTGCATGATCATCCAACAGAGGCAAAGTGAAGGTTTTTTTGTGGCTCGTAAAAGAGGAAAACAAGATATCATCATAGGAAATCAAGAAAACTCTTTAGCATCCAGTTTTTCCAACTTCCTTAAAGTAGAGAGGTGGACTTCAAAACTTCACCCAATTTTTATATTTTTTCTTTATTGATATATAGCAAGAGAAATATGAATATTGTTATATTATTAGTGATTATGAGTAGCTAAATAGTTTATAGCAGTTATTCTTGAACTCTTTTGTGAAACTCTGGCTTTTTAATTCAATGAATGAATGCTTGCCATATGTATTAAGCTTATACCTTGCAATAGGTCAAGAGAGTGAGTTTAGGTATTTGTGTTGGGTAGTGTAACTAGAGTTGGCTCCCAATAGACCTATACAAATTCATGTTTTACTAATAGTTGAAGAGAGATCTTGCATATTTGTTTAAATTACCTATAGGATTGCTTAGCATCTAGTTGAACGTTAGGAAAGGTTGTGTAAGTCAAGGGGCAGCATAATTGATTATATCTTAACTCAAATAAGGATAACTAATTTAACCTTGAGAGAGAGTAATTAAGCATTAGAAAATCTTTCTTCGAACATAATTGAATCAATAAAATAAGAGGAAATCAAAAGAGGGATAAAGTGGTTCTTAATTTTAAATCTTGACTATCAAATTACTGCACTTTTTTCAATTGTTTAATTATAGTTTATTTTCCAGTTTTTAGCATCTAAAATTATTTGCTTAAACAAAGTATAACCTAAATTGAGTGGTGAGTAAATATAATCCTCATGGGATCGATACTATTATATTACAATTGTATAACTCATAACTTAGGCTCTAGCATAAAGCTAGTGAATATTTATCTACACACAAAAATTGTCTCATCAAATTTTTAGTGATGTTTCTAGAGATTGTTTGTTTAGCATCTTGTTTAGTTTGGGTAACTTTGATTTAAGAGTTTTTTATAATTTTTCTTGTGTCTTTGTAAGTGTAGGAACAAAAGGAGCACGCAAAGGTCCATCGAATTCAGTGACATAAATTTTTTGGATATAACAAGGCACAAAAGAGAGTTGAGAAGAATAAAGCGCCAAGACACTATTTGCTAGTTTTAACTACATTGCAAGTATATAGATCGTAACTTATAGTATAATTGATATAGCTCCTAAGAGGATTGAATCTAGACACCTAACAATTTGAATTACACTTGATTAAGGTAAAATAAAATCATAGAACTGAAAATTAAACTTAATATAATGAAACTTGAACAAATTCCATCATACAAAGAAACAAACAACGAAGAAACTCAATAAGGGAGACTTAGGGTTGTTCTATCTTTTTTTATCTTCCTTTCAATTTATTGATTTAATTGTGTTTGACCCAAGATTCCCTAAATTTTCATTACCCTCTGTCAAAGTGTAACTAATTGTCTCTAATTGAAATAAGATAGAATTAATCTTGTAGTCTCTCAATCTACACGACCTTTCCTAAATATTCAACTAGATGTGAAGCAATCTTATAAGTAATTAATAAAATAGTTAAGATCTTTCTTTAACCACTTATTAATATATTAATTGTAGGTATATTAAGTTACCAACTCTCATTGTGTACCCTAACTCAAACAATCAAAACAATCTCTCGATTCGAAGTGATTATATGGTTAATAAACAATACAAAAAGCTATGCATTAAATCAATATAGTAAAATTTAGATAAAAAATTCAAGAACAATCCCTAAAAAATATTTACCAATCCATAATCATGTTCAAAAAAGGAGTATTTAGATTAAACTTCAAAAGAGAAGTAAAAGAGAAATAAATTGATGAAGATGAAGAAGCCCCCTTTGCTGGAAAATATGGACAACACTTGTTGAATCTTGATTGTCTTCCTTATTCTTAAATTCTTCATGTTTTTCCCCTCTCAAAAACCTTATTTTCTCTCTTCGATGTCTCTTAGGGTCAGAATGTGGCTTCTCATTTCATTCTCATGACTTCTTAGTCGTACAAATTCATAAAACACGTCTCTACACGTTTTGTCATATTACCCTGCCAAATCAGCTTTTTCAAGCTTTAGACTCTGCTTGGTATTTTCACTATATCTTAGTGTATAGACCTCAGTTGACCTAAAATATGATATGTAGGCTCCTCACATGTTGTTATAGCTCCCTATAAATTTTATTGCAAGTTGAGCTCTCTAAGGGCACCTAATGCATCAACAAAGTTGCAGTACTAAAACAAGAATTGATTTTGGGTCTTATTTGTTATCAGCACATCCAAATATCAAAGTGCATCGACTCATTCCTCAAATAAGTTCGTATTTTGACCTAAAATATAAAAAAATAAGAAACAACCAACAACTTAAAAGATAATGAAAGGAAACAAAATTTCATGATAACTAAGGTTAAAACACACAAACAACACTTAAAACACCTAAAAATAACCTAGAAACATAATACGAAAACACACTTATCAGATAATATCCAAGAAATATAGAAGTTGAAGGAAAACAAGGATGTGCCAAAATAACATTAATGGTTTTTATAAGGTCATGCTTCAGTCCATAAGGAGTCGCGTGGCCCACTGTATAAGCATATAATTTTGAGATAAAGCTGACACTCCTTAGCATAGTTGAAAGCAATGTTCATTTTTTTAGGTTGTCGAATGAAGATACCAATGCCCACCTTGTTAACATCCTAGACATTTATGATACTTTCAAGTATAATATGATGTTAGATGATGTAGTGAGGATGTGGTTATTCCCCTTTACCTTGAAAGATTGGGCCAAAGCATGGATTATTTCTCTTAACTCAAGTCAGATTACCACATGGCCGCAGCTAGTAAAAGATTTTCTTACTAAGTACTTCATGTTAACAGAGAGTACAAGGATCATCAATAAGATTACAAACTTCCAGCAAAGTGATGGGGAGTCATTGTATGAAGTTTGGGAGAGGTTTAAAGAGCTATAAAGAATTTACTCGCAAGACAACCTTCCAAGGGAGTTTCTCTTGCAAACTTTATACAATAGGGTGAATCAAAGTAAAAGAGGAACTATTGATGCAGCGGCTGAAGGATCATTGATCAGAAAGACCATAGATGCAACCCATGATCTTTTAGAGGAAATGGCAAACAATAGTTACCTATGGTAGAATCAGAAAAGCAAGCAAGTATTTAATGAGCAAAAGGGGATGGTTCATATTGATACGGGGACAGCTCTTCAAGCATAAACTTTAGCCCTCACCAAGTAATTAAACAACTTACAAGATACATATTCCTCTTCTGTTAAAATTTTGCAGTTTAAATGTGAATTATGTGGGCAGGATAGCCATGAAACAATTGATTACTTTTGTATGGAGTCACGAAGATTTGAACAAGTGAACTGCATAGGGACGTAACCAAAAAGTAATAACTCTTATTCCAATACTTATAATTCAGATTGGCAAAACCATCCAAACTTTTCATGGAATACTAATAATGTAGGTAAGGGTTATTACTTTTTGAATGAATTAACCAAAAATGCGAAACTTAAACCATATCTCCACATCTTTTATTTATTAAGAACAAAAATTAAGTAAAAAAATGTGAACATATTAATCTTGGTTGAGAAGTTGCTCAATCTTTTTACACAAAAGTGAAAATTTTGTCATGAACGCCCCTGGTTACTCAACTAAGTCACATCACATCAACTAGCTAGCTACTAGCACCACTCTTTAACTCTAACTGATTGGTTCAAAGCTAGTAGAGTGAATAAAACTTGCTTACTTATTACTTTTAAGCGCATATTTTTCTTTCTTTTCATTCTTTTTCTTCTTCTTTTCTTTTCATTTTTTCATTTTTCATTTTTTTATTTTAGCAAGATGATAAAGATGTTTTAAAGAAACCACATTTTACTTTAGAAATATGCAATCTGAACATAAAATCTATAATTATCATAAGGTCTAATTATCCAAAACATAAAGAAATTTAAAACCATTTGATCTTTGACATTCCTAATTAACCATATAACATCTTAAAGGGTTAAAATGCATGAACACAAAAGGAAAATTATTTAATGATATGCATCAAAATAAAAAAAAATCACAAAGTATATATTATTTTGAAAAAAGATGATAAAATAACATGTTTTAGGACAAGATAAGGAGAAGTGCGGTAATCCTTTGTATAATTCCATCCCTCCCCCACATTTAAATTAAACATTGCCCCCAATATTCATAAAACAACAATAAAAACACAATAAGGGGGAAGAAAGAACAGAAGGCACGCAGACAGTAATATAATTTGGATATAACCCTATCGATATGTATCAAAGACTTTATGTTGCACCTAAAAATTATAAAAGAGAAATGAAAGCATCAAAGAAAAAATAAATAGAAGTCATGTTCACTAGTAGGTAAGATTAAAGAATATCAAGGAGCACCAAATAAAAACAAAAGGAAAGCACAAAAAATGAAAGAAGCACCAACTACTATCCTAATAAACAAAACAAAGCAAAACAAACAAACAGAACAATAACTAAGGGAAAAAGGGGCCTAGATTAGTAAGGAGCATAAAGAGTTAATGTATTAAAAAATTCCTCAACTGTTTTAGGAATATTAAGCTTGATTCTTTATCCATTGACTTTAAAGGTGGATTGGCCTTTTATAACTTCAAATGCACCAAAAAGACATACTTTTATCACTTTATAAGTACCAAACCATCACAATTTCCTAGGACAGAGTCTTAACCTTAAATTGTAAATTAAAACTTTATCACTAATCTTAATTTCACAATGAATAATATTCTTGTTACGCCATCTTTTGACCCTTTCTTTATAAAGCTTGGAATTTTTATAACCATCTAGGTGAAATTCATCTAATTCAATTAGTTGTAGCAATCTTTGCTCTCCAAGCTTTCTTGAGTTAAAATTGAGAAAATTCATAACACAAAATGCCTTATGTTCTAGCTTAACAAGCAAATGATAAGATTTTCCATAGGCCAGATGATACAGAGACATGATAATGGGTGTCTTATAGGCAATGCGATAGGCCGATCATGCATCATCTAATTTTAAAGACCAATATTTCCTTGATGCACTAACGGTTCTTTTTAAAATTCTTTTGATTTCACGATTCGAAATTTCAACTTGACTACTCATCTGAGAATGACAAAGTGTAGCAACCTTATAGGTTACACCATATTTGGAGAGGAGGGAATCAAATTACTTATTACAGAAAGTGTGAACCTCCATCACTAATAATCACTCTTGGTATATCAAATCTTATAAAAATATTTTTATTTAGAAACTTAATCAAACCCCTTGTCTCATTAGTAGGTAAAGTAATTACTTCAACACATTTACTTACATAATTGATTACGACTAAAATCTATTGATTGGCGTATGATGTAAAGAAAGGCTCCATAAAATCGATACTCCATAAATCAAAATCCTTGCATATTTTGATATGTTTAAAGGTATTTCAAAATGTTTCCAACTCTTTGGCAATTATCATAAGATCTAACATGTTCAAATTCATCCTTAGACAAAGCAGGCCAAAAAAATCGAGACTCTAAAATCTTATGTGTAGTCTTAGTTTGGCCAAAGTGTCCTCCTACTTTCTTTGAATGACAATGATTTAATATAGAAGGAACACATCGTGTTATAATACCATCAGCACAAATATTTTATAAAAATGGATTAAACTATAGATATCACTTAACATTTGTTAAGATGCATGTTAGGTTGTTAGTATTAGATGTGTTATTCCCCTTACATTTGAATCTTTGTGATGAATGTGTTGCCATAAGATTATATCAAGTAGTAGGAATGGGATTGGGTTATATGCTTGAATTCGAATTATATCACTTGAATAGAATGTGAATTATGTTGATTGACTAAAGTAATTGTCTACATAATCTTACTCAGAAATTGATGCTTGAGTGATTAGGTAATGCATAGAAACATGATGGATTTTCAATTGAGCCTATGTGAGAATTAAGCCTATATGAGTCCATCTAACGTCATTTTGTTTTCTTGTGTGTGTGATACTTCCTTAGGTGATTACCTCTAAAACTTGCTTTGAACCGATTTGAATCTACTGGATATATGCTAGATGGAAATGATTAAGGTCCTCTTTCTTTTAACCCTTGGCTTAAATAACCAACCTATGTGATTATCCTTTACAAACCCTTTTGAACCTTTAACCCCTTGTTTCTTGAAGTAAGCACCCTTCTTCTTCTTTTTAAACCATCAAAACTATTAGTCTTACCTACTCATAAGTTTAATAAACTACAAAGTAAACATTAGTGAATTTTTTTTTCTAAGATGCTTTAAGTAGTATACAATACTTCTACTTATAAAACACCTTGCATTTAGCTACTGGTATTGGTTATAGTTTTCTCTTTATTGTAAAGAAAAGAAAAAAGAAAAGAAAAAAGAGCGAAATAAAAAAAATAAAGAAAGATAAATAAAAGAAAAGAATCAAACATAGTAGTAAAAATAAGTGTTAAGTAGTTGGTTATTTACATGCATTTCTCATAAGTACATTGTAATGTCCCTTTGTACACTTAGTTATTTATAAATACTTGTGAAGAACCCTTCAAATCCTTTTTGACTTATCTTAGCCATAGCCCCATTACACCCCTATTAAAAGTCCTTTTGATTTATTGTAGCATGTAATCGGTGTGGAAGTGAATTGGTGTATTTGCAAGCCTATGGTAGTGTGATTTCCTATAAGGAGCTTTGATAGAACTACTAACCTTTATACACTTGAGCGAATATGAGAAAATTCAGTGACAAAAATTCATTTTGAGTTTATGCTTGCCTTTGATCGATAGTATCATAAGTTGTGTTTGCTTATATATATTGATGAAAACTAGTTATGATATATGTAGTAGCTTGACATTCGAGTTTCCAAAGTTTCAAAGATTACATGTACTTGATTTATATGAAAATGAATTGATAGAATGTATTGGTTATATTCAATTTTTTTAGGACATGAAAAGATTTAAGTGTGGGGAAGTTGATAGTTGTGTTTTAGTATTTGTTATTATAAGTTTTTAGCATGTGAATTGTTTAGTTTTAATGTGTTTAGGATTAACTTATTAATTTTTTTTAATGTTTTCAATTGTGTTTAGCATGTGAATTGTTTAGTTTTGAAGAAAATGGAGCAGCACAGAAAATGAAGCAGTAGGGAGTTTGAAAAGAGTCCCCAAGCTTGTGGCAGTATGGCCCTCTATTTCAAGTACCCACACCTATGGCTTGGTGCCACAAGCATCATCCAGCACTCAACCCAGCGATTTCAAGAAAAAAATCTTGGCCACGCATGTGACTAACATTAAATAGACATGTGGCAATTCAGGCCATATAAAAGGGGCACGAAAACCTAGACAAGATAGTAATATTTCTCAAAAGATTGAGCCATCAAAAAATAAAGAACAACTCCAATTTTTTGTAACTCAAGGGTCATTTTGAGCATCAAATTTGTTCATATTTCATGTTTTTTATTGCAGAGAAGAAGGGAATATAAGATAGTATTGTATTTGTTTATTTTTATTCTTCTCATTATGTTCGATTTTATGGAAGTCTTGGATATTGTGGAACTTGTTTATACTATGAGTGGCTAAATTTATTTTAAGATTTATTGTTTAAACTATATATGAACCCTTGTGTGTTAATTTGATGGAATGGAAGTTTGTGTTATCTATTAAACTTAAAACCTTGCAATAAATTAGAGATTGAGTTAGGTAACTTGTGTTAAATGTACATTGAGATTTGGCATTTAATAGACCTATCAATAATAAGTCCTTGATTTATTAGAGAGATATTTCAATAGATTAATAAACTACCTATGGGATTGTTTCATACCTGGTTGAACTTTTAGAAAAGACGTTGTAGGTTGAGAGATCGCAAGGATAATCCTAAATCATTTAATTAGTAAAACTTAATTGCACCTTGAGAGAGGCTAACTAAAATATTAGAAAGTCTTAGGCCAAGCATAAATTAATTTAATCAATGAAGGGGGAAATAAATAGGGATAACGACAAGTCCTAGTCTTTATTCTTGATTTCTCAAAGTTTTAATTTATGGTTTCGACATTATGTTGAGTTCTTTACATTTACCTTTATTTTGTTTTAGTTGTATTTATCTTTTTAAATTTTCTTGAATTGGTTTCTTAAAGAAAGTGTATGCCAAATTAATATGGTGACTAGATTCAATCTTTGTGGGACGATATCTGATTTTTACTACAAGTAACGACTCATTCACTTCTAATATTTTAATGTAAAACAAGCTTTTTTTTGCAACAAATAAAGTGTTACTTTAAGAATTGGTTGATGGGTTTTGGTAGTTTTCATTGTCTTGTTATAAAAAATTATGATGGCTTCTCCAAACCAGAATTGTAAGTGTTTGAATATAGGTCAACTCTTTGCCTATTAAAATTTCCTAGATATTAGGCCTATTTTTTTTCCTGGGCAAAGGGACTTCCTACTTGATAATTTATGGTTGAATGAGAAGTGTTACCATAACTCTCACATGCTATAGGACATTTGTAAGAAAAACTATCAACTTGCTTTCCTAGATTCCCCAATTTCTTGCTAAGGACTATCGTTTGAGTTGTCAATGTTGTTACATCATTAATGACATAAGCTCCTAATGGTTTCCTAGGGTTTCACTTAGTATTATTTTGGAAGCTATTGGTCTCCATTTCTTGGATTATCCTAAAAGCTTCATTTATACTTTTTCTCATTAGGTTTCTTTTAGCTACATCATCTATCATATTATGAATGGATGGTATGATTCTATTATAGAAAATATTTACTTGATCACAAATACTAGACCTATGACTAGAGCACCAAGAAAGCATTTCACAAAATCTCTCTCAAGTCTCATATAATAAACTCTCGTTTTCATATTAGGAAAAAGAGTAAATTTGATTCTTCAATTTAGTTATCTTAGCTGGTGGGAATAATTGGGCTAAGAATAAGTTCATAAGGTCATTCCTTATTATGATAGAATCCTGCTGAAAAATTTTCAACCAAGCCCTAACTTTATGTCAAAGAGAAAAAGGAAATAGCTTGAGCTTAATTATGTCATTTGACACTCTTTACCTTATAAAGAGATCACACATACCTATAAAATTTTGTAAATAGTCATTAGGATCTTTTAAAGAAGAACCACCAATTTCGGAAGACCTCATTATAGAAAGCATGTCACGTGGAACTTTAGAGTCATCAGAATATATATTACGTTTAATAATGCTAGCCATAGGTCTAGTTCTATTACCTAATGTCAATGCCATTATAGTAGGTTCTCTATTTTTCTCTTGAGATCTTGCAACTAAGTGTTCTTGATGTTGCTTTTCTAAAGGATTAGTTTCTATGTGACCTTCTCTATATGTGCTAACTCAGGATTATTTATTTTTCCTACAGAAGGTTCGCTCAAGTTCTAGATCAAAATCAAGCTTCTTATGTTTTTCATAGCAAATTTTCATGTAAGATTAACAAGTAAATAAAATAAACTAACTATTAAATAACTATCAAATACACTAAGAAATAAAGCACATATAAAACAAAAGCAAACAAAACAATTTAAAACAATTTAAAAAGTATTAGCAATTGTTGAACCAAGGGATGTTCCAATCTTAGTTGGATGATTAACAAAACATGTTTACTTAGTAATATTGGAGTTTCTTGTGTGAAATTCAAAGATAGATTCATTTTATGGCTGTTTCAATATAGAAATATTAAAGCTTGAATGCAAAAATTAAAGTTAATGGACTTGTTCTAAACTCGTTTAAGTATTCACTTAATGTTCAATTGATCTAAGGGCTCAAAATTATCATGCATTATATATGGTTTTATATAAATTTCATAAAATTTTCATCATATAGGTTAATTCATGTATTTATATTGTTTGAATGTTTTGATGAGTCAAATAGGCTCAAACTTTGTTTTAAAACTTATTTGAGGCATTGATTAATATTAGGAATTTATTTTGAAAGGCTTGGATCTAATTTTTCATGTTTTTTAAGCCTTAAATGATGGGTCAATAGATCATCAATGGCATCCCAAGTAAAGGCTGTTAATGCCCTCTATCTAGGAGATCAATAGCAGCATCTCAAAGCCTTCAACGATACCATTGAACGCTCTAGGAACCACCGTTGAAGGCGCTAATTATAACAACTAGTTTCCTCTTTTGTTTTTCAACAATTTTTTATCTCTTAAACTTCTTGTTTTGCATTCCAATGTCTCTAAACCCTTCAAAACCCTTTATAAACCATGCCTAAACATCTTCATCACTTTTTTATACCCTAAAAATAGATTTTTAAGGAGAAATCTCTCTCAGTAAAACTTATTAAGTTCTCTCACTACCTTGTGGTGAAGTCGTTCTCTCATTCCTTTAATTCGTTCTGAGCTTATGAAATTACTGGTTTGTATTTTTTTAAGTTCTCTAGAATTTTTTTGATCACATTTTCAATTTTTAAGGTGTTTATTTTATTAGATTAAAGTTTGAACTCATACATATATGAAATTGCTTTAATCTCAATTTTAGTCATACTAATCTATTTTTAAAATTGTGATTTTTTTACTTAAGCTCTCTAGAGTGTGTTTAATCTTTTTTTCTAATTTTTAGAGACCTATTTTGATTGTTTTGGGAATAAACCTTCACAAACTCCAAAACCGTCCCATTTTCACTGTTTTCACTTCAATCACATGATTAATTGCTAAAATCAGTTCCTACATTTTTATTTTTGCTGCTAAGAATTAGTTTGAGTGTTTAAGATCATTATTGATCAATTTCTTGCACAATTAAGTTGTTATATTGGCAGATTGAGGGCCAATTATTTGCAAACATCATATTTATCCAAGTTTAAGTGTTTTTTCTTTATTTCCTAGGTTTAACTGCATAAATTCAAATTAATTGCTTCCAAACTATTGTATCTTGATTGTTTACATCCTTAGTAGTTTCATTGGCTATTCAAGTGAATTTCTATTGCATTATTTGAGTAATTGGAAGCAATTGTATTTACATATATATAAGTTGTTTAGTTTCGGTGTTTGGCCTTGTTTCTTCAATTTCCAACATATATTCAATTGGCTTGTGATTACAATCTACCATATAAAATTTGTTTGAGCATTCAAGTGTAACTTATATGTATCATATCATTTATTGAATTCATATAGCCCTTAGTTTAATTATGTTTTAAGTAAAACACCTTCCTTATTGTGTTTGGTTACTTGTAAAAGGGGATTATTGAACTTATTGAATTGTTTGGTTAATTGTTGCTGTTAAAATATCTTCTTTACCATATAAAAATTTTCAAAATCTATTCATCACCTTTAACAAGAAAGATTATATCTTGTAAAGGTTTCTCTTTACCATAGAAGAAGATTATTCTTGTATTGAATAGTTAGTTAAATTTCCAAGAAGTTGTTATAGAGTGAACTAGGCAACTATTAGGGATTGTTGAACTACTATAAGTTTTGGTATTCCTTCTCTCCCTTATCTCTTTAGTTATTTTCTTAATTGTGTGATTTTTCATTAGTTTAACAATTATCTTTTGGCATTTTAAGTTCTATATAATTTTATTTTGAAATGGGTTTAGTAATTACATTTAGCCTAGCTTAATTTAGGCGGATATTTTAAGTGTTTGAAAAAGTTTTAATCACTCAATTCACCTCCCCACTCTTAAATACCTTTGGAGTTTAAAATTGGTATCAGAGCATAGGTCTAACATTTGTGTTAATTTATAATAAAATTGTGAGTAAGCATCAATTATGGAACATATTGGAAGTTTATCTAGTTACGAGAGTAAAAATGTTGGTAGGCCTCCTTTCTTTAATGAAAATGAGTATTTGTATTGAAAAAATAAGATGAAGTATTTCCTTCAAGCCGAAAATGTTAGAATGTGGGATATAGTGAATGAAGTACCATACAATCCCACTAAGATAGAAAATGGCCAAATAATTGCTAAGGTAAAGGAAGAGTGGAACTTAGATGATGTAAGATTGCTTTCACTAAATAATAAGGCCGTTGATATTTTGTTTAATACTTTAAGTATAAGTGAATTGAATAAAGTGTCCATACGTGAAATGACTAAAGAAATTAGGCATATCTCGAAGGTCACTCATGAAGGTATAAACTAAGTGAAAGAGAGTAAGATCTCTATGCTCATTCATCAATATAAATTGTTTAAAATGCATCATAATGAAAGTATTTCTAACATGTATACTAGATTCAATGACATCATAAATTTATTGAAGGGTCTAGGAAGAACTTACTCAAAACTTGAACTTATCATAAAGATATTAAAGTCTTTGCTAAAGGAATGGAAGGCAGAGGTAATCCTCATTCAAGAGGCTAAAGATCTTAACATTTTTCCTTTGGAAGAATTGATAGGTTCATTGCTTACATATGAGATAGAGATGAACAAGTCAAAAGCAAGATAAGAGGAAGCTTCATCAAGAAGGAAGAACTTAGCTTTCAAAGCCAAGAAAGATGAGTCTAGTGAAGAAAGAAGCTCTTCGGAAGATAGTGATAATGAGATAGCTCTCCTTACCAAAACATTGAACAAATTCTTGAAGAAGAAAGCTCACTTCGAGAAAAGAGAGCAAGGTAAGTATGATTACAAGAAAAAGCCTTATAATGTTATTTGTTTGAATGTAGGAAATTGGAACACTTGAAGAGCCATTGTCCACTTCTAAAGGAAAATGAGAAGGATGAGACAAGTAGCAAGAAAGAAAGAAGAGAGAAGAAGGACAAGAAGGGAAAGAAAGTATTAAAGGCCTTATGGGAGACTAAAAGTTAAGAGGATAATCACAAATCTGAAAATGGGAGCCCAAAGTTTTGTCTCATGGGGTTGGATGATGAGTTATCATCTTTTTCGCATTCTAATGATGATGGAAATGAGAATGTTATTGTAGATGTTGGTTTAAGTTATGATGAATTGGTTAGATGCTTAGAACATGCTACCATGAGAAAGAGGAAATTATCCCCTAAACATAAAGAATGCATGAAATTAATGGATTATTTTAAATTAGAGAATAAGAAGCTAAAGAATTATTTGCATGCCTTAGAATCTAAGAGTGTAGAGTTTGATGATGTTAGAAATAAGATGATGGATGAAAGTGATTCCTTAAATAATAAGGTAAAAAGTCTTAAAGAATCATTAAAAAAGTTCACAAAGGGAGAAGAAAATTGGATAACACGCTAGGTGCCTAAAAAGGCTTCAACTGATAAATGTGGATTAGGCTTAACTCAAGGGAGTGGAACACCTAATACCTAGACTACTTTTATGAAGGGAAAAAGTTTAGATGAAAAGTATGTTCCTAAATCATCTTTTGATAATCATGCATCATCTTCTAGAACTCATTCTAGAAACATTCATCATGCCTTTATGTATGCTTCAAGATTCACATCTAGGAGAAATGTGCAAGCTTTTAACAAAAGACATAGTTTTTTTTTTCAAATGTAAAATCATCATACCATTCATATAGGCCACAATCAATGCATATTCAACCTACATATTCACATGCTCACCCTATGCATGCTCATGCATTAAACAAATTTGCTTACACTCATTTTAGGCCAATATTTTAAAAAGAAGAAATTTTGGAAATGATACATCAAGATTTTCATATAGGAACAACTTTAGACCAAACATGCATTTTTATAAAGTTAAATATGTATATGATTATTATGGTAGGTTTGTGTTAGAGGTTAAATTTATAGTATTTTTGGATGTTATTTAATGTTAATTTAATCCTATTTTAGTGCTTAAATGTTTCATTTATGTGTTATTATGTTTACTTTGCAGGAGGGAGCTTAAATATGAAGATTGAAGTTAAAAGATGGAAGTTTTGTCAAAAGTCAACTACAAAGTCAACCATAAATGACCCCCTAGTAGGGTCACATTGCTCATCAATGGCACCCTGCCAAGGTCATGTTAATGGATGAACAAGGTGCCATTACTGGATGGTGGGGTGTCGTTAATGAACGTGCAGCAGCCATTTTTGACCTAAATCTTCAACATTTGTAGTTTGTCTTCTTCCTTCACTTGCAACTGCTCAATCCCTATATAAAGGGACCTCTCCCAGACGTTTAGGCATCAGTTTTAGGATCAAAAGACCTTAGTATTCAAATCAAAGTAGTCTTAGGTTGTTTTTCATTTCTTTCTTTTTAATTTGAGTTTTTTAGGTTGTTTGAAGTTCCAGCAACAGTAGTCACGTAGTTTTGAATTAGAATACCATATGAGGATGTGATTTGGTTCATTCTAAACTCTTAATTTTGTGTATTATTATTGTTATTTTAAATTAATCAAAGTATTATTGC
>JAOXYD010241088.1:0-17105 GCA_028565735.1 Pinacopodium congolense | reverse complement strand
AACTTAAACCAAAATTAAAATTCCATTACTCAAAAATCATCATTATATGAATCATTTAAATTATCAAACTATATCACCAAAACAACCATATACCTCCCTTTTGTATATCACCAATTGTCATTTGAATTCTTCCCTAACTTAGTTCAATAATATGTCAATAATATGTCTTGGTGGTTATCCTTTTTCTTATTGATTTTTGTTGATCTAAAAAAATAAAATTTAATGTGTTTTTGGTATCTTTACAAACGCAGGTCTTTGAAGGTTAATTAATTTTCTCTGATCTCCTAACTTATCATTTAAACTTCTTAAGTTATCGTAAAAAATCCTTTCAAAATGTCCATAATATCCACAATAATTGTCAAACATGGGTTTATATGTCCTATATGTATGTCTATATGAATACCTAGATCATGATTCATTAATGGTCCTCGTATATTGGTTTGGCCTAAGTGGGTGAAATTGTCTCTTAGTATAATTGTTGTATCAGGATCAAGATGCTCTTCTAGTTTTAGTATTTGAACCATGCATAAATGTATGATATTTTCTCCTAGGTTGTATCCTAGTTTTAAGCGCCTTTTGTTCAAGGGGTCTATATGCATGTTCACCATCTAAAATGTCACCTTTGATAAAAAAAAAAAAAGAGTTTTACTAGTAAATGGTGTATACTCACTAGTGTATCTTAGATCATGTCTATCATTTAAAAATTTTTACACACCTAACATTAATTTTAATTTTATATTCCCTTTAGTATATTTAGATAGTGGTCCTTTAATGGGTTTTACTTCTTTTTCCAAAGGTGCATTCTTATTTACCAATTTTTTGTATGCCATCTTTATCTACACTTTTTGAATCTAATCATGTTTTAGCTTTTCACTTCCTAATTTGCATACATCTAATAATTTCAAGATTTCTTTGTACTTAATAGATTTCTTCTTTTTTTTTCTTAGTCAAAAGTTATAAGTATTCTATTAATTCATCATAAGTGAAGTTAACATCACAATCATCTTCATTATAGGAAGTATAATAAAATGGGACCTCATCACTTACTACAAAACACGTCTGTCACTTCTTCTTCACCTTCGAATTTACTAGTAGTATCCAATGTAGTGACTTTTAAGTCATTTTTCTTACCTTGAATTATGAACTTATATGGTCAATTTCCTTACATTTAAAATAAGTAATGTCAGTTAATTTATTTTTATAGTTGTACTTACCATATTTTTAATCCCTTCTCCTTATGGATATCTTCTTCTCTAGGAACTTCTTAAAGCTCCTTATGAATAAGGCTATCTCCTCATCATCACTTCTACTTGTGGAGGCCTCATCATCACTATGCTCCTTTCTTAATGCCTTAAGTGCCGTATTCATTTTCTTTTGGATGATCTCCTCTTTTTGCATATCTTTTAGCTTGATTTCTTAAGTTAGGAGGGGTCCAATTAGCTCTTCAATAAGGAGGAAATTTAAGTCCTTTTCTTCTTTTTATAGCGGTGACTTTTTACTTTATGTATCTTTAGTAGAGACCTTAGTATCTTTCTTACCAATTTAACATTACTTTAGGTCTTACCTAGACCTTTAAGAGCATTTGTAATATTGATAAATCTAGTATACTTAGAAGATATACATTCATCATGCATCATGTGGAAGAGTTCATATTAATGTATTAAAATGCTACACTTAATCTCCTTTACTTGATTTTTTGCTTCATGGTTAACTTTTAAATGGTGCCAAATTGTATAGGTAGTTTCATACTTAGATACTCTAATAAACTCATTTCTTCCTAAGGCACATGTGTAAGCCCATCTAAAACTGCCTCTTATAAGTATATATTTTCAACTATTAAGAAAAATCTCATGTTAGTCTTCCAATATAGGTAGTTTTTACCATTAGAGAAAATTTCTTTACTAATATTTTGACATTTTAGGCTAGTAGATAGGATTATTGTATTCACGTATGTCGTATTATGATCTTTACTCTATTTCATTAGAAATAATCCTATGTGAGATCCTATCTTTGATACACTAGTCAACCACTACCTAACACACTAGTTGAATAGTTAATAATTGACAACCACTAGTTGACCAGTCTATATAAAAAATAGTTTTTCACAAACTTCTCACATTTTAACATATGCAAGAAATCCCAAAACATATCCTAAAATGTTTAAATACTTCTTTTTCAAAAAATTCAATAATAAATAGTTTAAACTAGTTCTTAAAAAGTTTTAATGTATCAAAAGGATCATTAAAAATATTCACCATATAATTCCTCTTGATTATGTAACTTATATACATAAAAAAAAAATAAACATGAATTCGATATGCATAATTTGAATCCATTAAACATCTTAAGATAACTAAGATAAGATTATAATAAAAATTACAAAATATAACTTATTAAAACATTATATTGGTCTTGAGTTTGATCCTTTTGCTTTTGATTTTCATAAGCTTTATTTAATCTCTAATACTCCAAGTTGAATCTCTTGTCATCATCAAATCTAGGTTGAATTGCCCTTTATTTAATATTGTAGATAAACCAATTACTGGGATAATCATTTTCTAGAGTTTGTTTAAGACATTAATTATGAGCATTAAATGTTACTTTGAAGATTATACTTATGTTAGAAACCATCTATAATTTTTTTCTCTTATTGACCAATGAAAGCATGTGGGTTTTTGGTTGTAAAGAAAAGTGATATTTGGAAGATGATAAATAAAAAATAGCAATAAAAGCATAAGAAGATGATAATATGTTTTGTTTTTTCAAAAGCTTAATTTTTCATTGCTTATACATGAATATATTTATGTGTATATATATATATGTATATATAAGGTAAGAGTATGACATATATATAGGCCACTCTCTTATCAAATACATCAAAGATCTTACCTAGATATACAAGAAAAAAAATCTACATAGTAGAGCATGGTTTTGCTATCAAAAGTACCAATTAACTCTAAAAACTTTTTGGTTTCATAAAAATGAATCATCACTAAAAATGTCCCGTGATATATTTTATTGAAACACCAAGTTTGTACTTCAAATAAACGAATTTGTCTCTTGAGGTAAAGCTTTAATCATGATATAAGTTACCTGCTCCTTTAAAGAATAAAATTTGAACTTTACTTCACCTTCCTTTTTAACTTCTCTAATAGTATGAAACTTGACTTAAATATGCCTAGTTCTCCAATGTTGAATAGGATTTTTTTTTTAGTAATGACTATAGTTGAGTTATTATCAATATAAAGAGAAGTACTACCCTCTTGTTTCGTTTTAAGATTAGCTAAAAACTTTCTTAGCCACATGTATTGATTTAAAACTACAACTGCTGCAACATATTTAAATTTGACTAAGGATTGAGCAATATTTTTTATTTTATTAAATTCTAGGTAAATACCCAAAATTTCTCGTCACATCATCGATTGAACTAGCTTAATAACAACCTATTAAATCGGTGCTCTCTTCCTTTTTGTAGGTTAATCCATATTTTGATGTTTCTCTTATATATCTCATAACCTTCTTGGATATAGCAAAGTGAATTTTACTTAACTCATACATGAATCTTGATAACGTATAAGCTACGTACATTACGTTTAGCCTTATGGTTGTTAGCTACAATAGCTTTCCAAGCAAACTTTTATATAAGGTTGCATCAACTTTTTCCTCACTATCATATCTTAATAATTTCAAGTTCATAGAAAGAAGACATGCCTTTGGCTTAATTTTTTTTTCCATATTAAACTTCTTAAGGACATATTCTGCATAGTTAAGCTGACTAATAAAGGTATAATCTTCAACTTGCTCAATTTTTATGCCAAGAAATTAGTGTACCTCTCTTAAATCAAACATCTCAAATTTAGCTTAAAGGTTTTTTAAAAAAAATGATGTAGCATACTCATTACCAGTAATCAACTGATTATCTAAGTATAAGGAAACAATTAACTTCATTAACCTATCTTCAAGTAGTACGTAGAGAATAACTTCATTATCACTTCTTTTAGACCCTTGTTTAATCAAGTATTCATTAATCCTACTATACCAAAATCTTAGAGATTATTTTAAACTATAAAGAGCTTTGTGTAATAAGAACATATAATTCTTCTTGTCATTAGAGCTGAAACTCGTACATTGCTCCAAATATAAGGTCTCTTTGATATTGCTATTCAACAATGTTGATTTGACATCAAAATGGAATAATCTTAAGTTAAATTTAGCAACTAATGAAACCTAACCATCTTATAAATTTAAGCCTAACAAGTGGTGTAAATGCTTCAAGGTAGTAAACTCAATGTTTTTAGAGATATCCATTAATAGCCATCCTTACTTTAAGTTTATTAATTGATCTATTAGGATTAAATTTGGTTTTGAAGACCCATTATCTCCAAAAACTTTGTGATTAGTTGCCTTTCCATTAAAAACTAGGTTTCATTCTTGTTTATCTTAGAAAATTCCTCTTCTATCTCTATAACTTATTCTTTCTTAATTGTTGTCTCATTGTAGTTAATTGTATCAATAACTACAAAATTTTATCTTTCAAAAATTTTAATAAGAGGTCTTGTTCCCTTAAATAAAATTTTAGTGTCTTCATCATTATTAGCCTTATCTAGAACCTCTTCCTTCTCATGAAGTGGTAAAGAAATACCATCTGAGTCTTGAACTTCATTAGCCAACAATTTTTTTTCCAATTTAATTTGGAAAATTCATTATTTACAACATCTTGAATCATATAAATCTTCCTTATTGGAAAATTTAAAACTTTGTAAGCATTACTTATGTAATTGTATCTAATAAGGGTTTATTTCATATGACTTTCCTTAATATTTTCATGTAAATTTACCTTATTTTGATGTTAAAATGTTTGATTTATGTTTTAATTTTTTAATTTGCATGTTTCAACCTAATTGAAGTGGAAATCAAGCATAAGGATAAAAATATGAGTTGAAATAGGAGCAAAACATGTGTCTGCAAATGACCCGAGTTTAATTCTCTAAACCCATGTTTAATTTAGCATTTAGAGTTAAATGCCAGTAGCAAAATGACGCTATTTAACTCCTCTTCAAGCATTATTTAAGTAATTATCGAGATATTTCTAACTGGATCTCCATCTTTATTAGCTGCAACTTGCCGCATCTTCTGCCAACTTAATCCAAACATATAAAAGAAAGTACAGAACTCAAATTTGAACAACTAACTCCAAATTTAGGCGCCAAATCTCATATTTAGTTTCTTTGGATTTCTCTAGTTAGGTTTTTCTTATGTTTTTATTTTTAGACCTTGTAATTGTTATTTTTCAGTTTTTTTAAGGATTCCAAGGATCTCATTCATGTGTTTGGAAGTTTTCTAACATATTGGATCTTCATTTAGTACTTCTTAAACACTTAATCAATTGTTTCTTACTATTATGTTCATATATATTCAAGAATGTATGCTTTTATGTTGAATCTGAATTTTAGTGCATTATATATATATATATATATGATATTTTAATATGATTTGGAGCTGAGGTCAAGTTCTTAAATGGATTGATTAAGTTCCTATCACATTATTGGATGATAATCTTAGTTTATTTTGAGTTCTTAAAGTTTGTCTTGACTTGATCACTTAAGATGAGATCTTAGGTCATTAAAGAACATAGAAATCTACTTTAATCATTGGAAAAATCAATAAAAAAACATGATTTTAATCTATGGATGACAAAAATTTGATTACTCATAAGGGACTAATCTTGAATATGGATTTAGGATTAGAACCTCTTGATCTTTAAGCCTAATCCATATTAATTGCTAAATGACCAAACTTGAATTTAGGATAATTAGAGATAAGACATTGGCTTCACCATAGTAGTTAGATATTCCAATCATTTTCATAATTCAATTAAGTCATTTAAAGCCTAATCTTGGGATAGTTAGTTAATTTGGTATTCTTAAATCAATTTGGAATCCATAACAATGTTTGGAAGATTTTAGATTAACTTAGTTTTTTAAAAGTTAATTTAGTAGTTCTAACTCTTGTTAATTTAGAAATCTTTAGTCTCTCCAGATAATTGTGATCCGAGTGGCTCAGTAATCACACTTTTCTTATGGGTTTGACATTGTGGAGTCATAAAAAAGCTCCACTTTATTACTTATTGACCATAAGTTTGATGTATTTGTTGGTTTTGAAATCATTTTAAGAACTTATACTTGAACTTGTTGGTAATTAATTGAAGATAAAATTCATATTAAACCAAAGCCCAATAGTATCTTAAGAGTATCGTAACACATTTGTTGTCTAACTACTTCCTTTTAACATCAGGAACATGTATATAGCATAAATTTTAAAAACTTTTAGATTTGCAATAGATGGTAAGTTTTCAAATAATTTTTCATATGGTGATTTATCTTTCAGTGCCTTGTTAAGTAATATATTTAGTAAATACACTAAAGTATTCACTCTTTCTGTATAAAATGTTTTTTATAGTTATTTTTCTACCATTATACTTCTTGCCATCTCCATTGTGCTTCTGTTTTCCTTTTTTGCCATTCCATTCTATTAAGTAGCAAATAAAGCTATCAATTGGTGAAAAATTCCCTCTTTGGCATGAAACTCTTTAAACTCTTCGAAAACTTATTTAACATCATTATATATCCTTAGTTGCTTAAGTGAAAGGTCTATTTCTTTTTTAATTCTTGCTTTTAGATTCTTGAATTCACCATGTACTTTATTATTGAACCAAAAGATATTCTAATATATGTTTTGATAAAGAAAAAGAATATTTGTTACTAATGGTTTATTCTGATGGTGTAATTGAAAAGATAGAAAAATGCAAGATGTGTGAAAATACATAGTAAAGCCTAAAGAGCAAGTTCAAAAATGATGAAAATCAGAATGATGAAGTGATAGGGATAAGGATATATTCCATGGCATTTTCATATGTTTTTCAATGTAATTTCATCCCTATTTTGATTTAAATGCTTAATTTATATTTATTTTGAATTTACATGCAGATTTGACCTTAAGATACAAATACCAAGTGAAAAGACCAAGTTCGGAAGTGATTTGGAGCAGAATTGGGTGATGAAGCTATAGATATGGAGCTAAATAGTGGTTGTTACATAGTTAGACAACGCCATTTAGGTCTCCTTACACTACCATTTAAATCCTTTTCCAAAAAACTAAATGGTGGGTCTAAGCAGTGCTATTGAGGTCACTTTTAAGGGTGGGCCATTTAAATTCCTATCAATGTTGTTTCATGCCAAAACAAAGGGTAAACTTGTCTATTTACTTTCAAATCATTACTAACCTTAACGAGGACATATGAAAGGAAGATTAGAGCCATTTTTCAATAATTTTGGTACCTAATCATTCCTAACCCTAGTGAGGAACTAAAAAAGGAAGATTGGAACCATTTTTCAATAGTTTTGTTGCCTACTTGGGGTGGCCTTCATTTTATTTGTATTTTCCTTATGTTTTCCTCATGTTTTTATTTTCTTTTCATCTCTTTTTATGTTCAATTATTAGATTAAGCAGTTTAGGTGCATAATTTTGGTTTTATTTATGTTTTCTCTACTATTTATTTATTTTTGTGTTATTTTTCTTATGTGTTTTTTTAATTATATTAATAGTTTTAAAACCTTTAATTTTTGTTAATATAGTGTTATTTCCTTAAATTTCAACTTTGTGTTTCTTATTTCCTTTATGATTTTTACTATTTACTTTCTTTTTTGTTTAATTTCAGTTTATGTTATTGTTATTTTCATTATAATAGCTTAGCTTTCTTGTGGGTTAGAAGATATTTGATAGATTAATGGGTTAGAATTATATGAATTGAAATGGGTCTATAATGGGTTTTATGATTTATACTAGGATTAAATGGAAACTTTGATTAAATGTCATGAATTAAGGATTATTTGTAGGATTAATCACCTTATTAGTACTTTCTAATTCAATTATTAGGTATGATCTTTTGATCTGAAATTTTCATTAGCGATTACCTTAATTTACAGTAAGTTAGTTGAACTTGTAATTGAGATTTAATCAATTTAACCTAGAGTTTCGATTCTTTAGGTTAGATGACATGCGTGTGTGAGATTATCACCTAAGTTAACTGTTCCCTAGTTTTAATGTTACTACACCTTTGAATCTAAAGGTTGTACCCTAAGTTATCGCGTGGTCAGGGGTAACTTTTTTATTTATTAAGACTTATTTAAAATTGGATGAATGAGGGTGAAGATCGTATCTAAGTCTATAGGTTAGTATCTTAGACATAACACAATTTCTATATTTTCAATGATCAGTTGTAATTCACGATTCCAAAAATATCTTCTACCCAACTTTGCACCTTTGCCATTTGTTTCCTATTATTTGCATTTTTGTCTTATTTACTTTAATTTTGTTAGTTGTCTTTTCTATTTATTTTAATTCCTATAAATCCATGATTTTCTTTTATTTTTATTTTCTTTTACGCAACATTAAGAATATCTAAAAAGCACTACTAATTCTCTATGAGATCAACCCTGACTTACCCTACTATATAATAAGTTAATTATGTATTTTATTATGTGGTAGCTCACAATAGCTCGACCATGAAGGGAGTATTAAAGTCAAGATCAAGTGATGGATTCTAACAACTAAGAAGTGTGTCTAACTTATTTTTAAGCTTGGTATAGCTATAAATAGAAGGTTATAAGGTTGTTAAAGAGTTCAATGATGGCTTGAATTAATTGAGAGAAATTTTTATGAATGGGAAAGATTTTTGGGATTATTGTGAGTTATTTTTTAAAGGATTTGCATTGGTTGCATTCATTATGTTGTTTTGAGCTCCTTAAGCATTATTTTGATCAAGCTTGGTATTGGTTTTCTTTATGCTTGAGTTGGGTTGATTTTTAAGTTGTTAGTAAAGGGTTACTCTTCACCCTAAAGTATGATTTTATGGATTACTTTTTATCCATTGGAAAGTAAGATTATTAGATTCCTCTTCACACTTGAAAGTAAGATTTTTTTGAGTTACTATTTATCCTAAATAAGATTGAAAAATTTTGATCTTCACCTTTATTAAACAAAATTTGATCGTAAGGGTTTCTCTTCATCCTAGAGAAGATTGTTTTATAGTGAAAATTTCTAACAAGTAATTGGAGAGTAGATGTAGGCAAAAGAGATTTGTTGAACCACTATAAAAATCTATTTAGGTTTTAGAAATTTTTTAGAAAATCTAATTCATGCATCTTTTTAAGTACCATATAGGCCCAACAAATACTTTTATATTTAAAGAAAGTAATCTAGTTGTACTTGCTATAATAATCAATGAACAACATAAATATTTATTTCATTTAATGAGACCTCACTTATAGGACTATACATATTATAATTAAAGTGTTCTAACTTCTTTTTAACTCTCTAAGAGATGTTTTCAAAAGGAAATCTCTCCCTTTTCTTTTAGTTATGGCTAGTGGTATACAATCTCTCTCTTGCTATTGAGGTATTGCCATCTTTATCTTGAAAAGCCCTAACAACTAGATTGCGAACTTCCCAATCTTATGGGAAAAAAGGAAAAAAGGTAAAGCTACTTCATTCCTTCACTGCCCATTTGGACTAGCCATGCTTAAAAGAAAACAAAGATGTTCTAACTTCTCCTTAGCTCTATAAGAGATGTTTTCAAAACAAAATCTTATTTACTTCCTCAGATAGCAAAATTGATAGATTTGATTGAATTTTGTTATGGAAATAGCGTGCACAAAATCATTTTCACTTATTATTTTCAATATACCAAGATTAATATGTCCCAATCCACTAGACCATAAACTCATTTACAGAAGTAACTTTAATTGAATTTGTAGAGTTACCTTCTCCAGAGGACTTGATTTAAACATTCTAATCAATTAGAAAACATTTGCTCTTCATAGAAACTCTCGTCATTTAAAATTTTTTAAAGTCAATTACCACACATTTATCCTTAACAAATATTTATCAAAATATATCCTTTTCCAATAAATTTAACAACACTCAACATATTTTGATTAAGTTCAGGCATTAGAAATATGTCATTTATTAATTTAATACCTATTGAAGTGTTTATAACAATATATCCTATTCCTTTCATCTCTAAGAAACCATTATTTCCAATTCATCATATGCCATATGATATATACATCTAAAATCCATAATCCAAGAGTACTTATTGGTGCATACAAATAAGGCAATAGTTGTTAAAATAGTTTTTTTTTCAGCTTCTTGTTTCTCTTTCTCACCTATCTTAACTTATTGTGTTATCTCCTTCACTTTTCTTTTACACTTTTTTTAAAATTTCCCATCATGTTACAATCTATATACTTCACATTAGGCTGAACCAGTAATAATTAGGAATGTGATTCATTTTTTTACAATGAGGATAAGGCGTAATCTTGTCTTACTTTTTCCTTTTAACATGTTGAATTCCTTCTCTTCTCTAATTCTTTTTCATTTCATCCTTGCTATTTCTTTATCTCTGACTTATACTAGCTTGTTTAATTTTGGCATTGCCCTTTTCAATATGTTCTTCTTGCCTTCACCTTTGATCTTTGATAAGTGTGTTTCAGACTATGTTTCTAGGTTATTTTTAGGTGTTTTAAGTGTTATTTATGTTATTTAAACTTAGTTAGTAGGAAATTTTGCATGATTTTCATTATATTTTAGGTGTTTGACTGTTTCCTTCTAATATTTAGTGTTTTAAGGAAAAATATTAGCTTATTTTAAGAATTGGTTGATGCACTTTGATGTTTGTATGTCTAAGTAACAAATAAAGCTTAAGGTAGCATTAGATTTGGTATAGATGAATTTCGGAAGGCATTAGGTCCACTTATAGAGATCCAAATGTTATGAAATTTTACATAGTGCTATAACAACATGTGAGGAGCCTACATATCAACTTTCATGATATTTGGAGGTATGTAGATGAATATTTAGCAAAAATACTGAGCAAAGGTCAGAGCTAGAAAATCTGATTTGGCGAGATGATGTGGCAAAACGTGTTGAAGACGTGTTTTATGATATTTTGGACAAAATAAGATGTGAGGAACCATATAAGCCACACTTCTGACAATAGGGAACATCTAAGACAAAAATAGATGGTTTTAGAGGAGGAAAAATGTGTAGAAACTCAAGAACAAGAAGGATAATCAAGATTAAATAAGTGTTGTCTTGATTTTTCAAGAAATGGAGATTCACCACCTTTCCTAGTTCATCTTTATTTAACTTTCTTTTTGATATTTAATCTGAATACTCTTTGTTTGGACATAATTATGGATTGCTAAATCTATTTTATGAAATTTTCTTGAATTATTTATCCAACTTTTACTATATCTATTTAATGCATAATTTATTGTATTAATTATTAATCTTATAATTACTTCGAATCGAGAGATTATTTTTATTTATTTGAATTAGGGTGCGTAACAAGAGTTGGTAGCTTAACGGACTTGATATGAACTGATTAATAGGTGATTGAAGAGATATCTTAATTATTTATTAATTGTCCTCAGGATTGCTTCAAATCCAATTGCATTGCTTACAAGTAGTATTGTGAACCGAGAAGTTACAATTCAACTTTTAGGTAGTTTAATTGGGATTAATTGGTTAGATCTCGAAAGAGAGTAATCATCTACTGAATATCTAGGATCAAACACAATTAACTCAATAGTGTAAAATGAAGATAAAAAAGGATAGAATAACCCTTAAGTCTCCACTATTAAGTATCGTATGTGTTTTGCTTTCTTCTACAAATTCATTTATTCAAGTTTTGTTAGTTTAGTTTAATTTTTAGTTTTTATACTTTTTATTTACCTTAAACAAAGTTAAATTCATATTGTTAGATATGTAGAATTAATCCTTGTGAGATCGATATCAGTTATACTATAAGTTGCGACCTATATACTTGCAGTGTAGCTAAAACTAGCAAACAATCTTTAGCTTGAAAAAAGTTTACAAGTTCCATTAAAATGATTTGTGTCATATCTTTAGAATCTTCCAAAGTTGAAATCTTGGCTTCAAACCTCTGAGGAATATTAATGAGGACCTTACCAATAATGTCTTTATTCTTAGACACTTCCTTAAATAGCATAAGTTAATTTACAACTTTCATAATTTTGTCTCCATATTCTTTGATGGTTTCAAACTCACTTGTCATCAACAGCTCAAATTCTCTCTACAAGTTCAAGACTTGAAGCTGTTTTTTCCTTTTAGACCCTCAAAACTCTTCCTTAATCTTGACTCAAGTATCCTTATCAATTTCACAACCCATAATCTTTGTAAAAATTGCCTCTAAAACTGAAGCTTGAATAGCTATAAGTGCCTTATATCCCTTTACCTTCTCTTCTCTTGAGTTCTTCATTTGATTTATTGTTGGATTATTTGGAAATAGAGGTCAATTAGCTCCTACTTCAACTACATCTTACAGATTAATTGCTCTCAATTAAGCCTTCATCTTGATAGCCCAATAGCATAGTTTTATCTATTAAACAGTGGATGTGTTGATGTAAAGAAGCTTGTTAAAGCTATTTCAGCAATACAAGTTTGAAAGTACTGAATTTAATTATTTTTTTAACAAGGAAAGGATATTCTTACTTGTTTTTAATCAACACAACCCTTATGATCCTTAGAACTCTGATACCATATCAAGAAAAGCAATGAGAGGTAGTTGAGAAACAAAAAATAGCAGCAGAAGCAGAATAAGATGGCAGTAGGTTTTGTTTTCTCAAAAAACAGTTTTTCATTGCTTAAACATGATTAAGTACACAAGGTAAAGTATAAGACATATGTAAGCCACTGTCTTATCACATACATTACAGATGTTATCTAAATACACATGTAAAAACAACTTATATACCAAAACATAGGTTTACTATTGAAAGTAGCATTTAACTCAACTAACTTTTATGTTTGATAAAATGTATCAAAACTGAAGTTTATATATCAGAACAAATTTCTTCCAGTAGACACTGATGTATGCCTATTTGGTAAGTGGGGAACCATTAACAAAATGAGAAAGAAGAATATCAAAGCTTGAGGCAAATTCATGCAATTGATTAGTCTGCCAAAAATTTCCCTTATAATTTCAAGATTTTTGTTTAAGTCTATTATCCTACTTGTCTATCATCGATCTGCTTTCATTCTGTTCATAGTCTTCAACAATATGTCCAAAGCTTGCTGGGTTGTTGAAATGTTACTTGAAATCATGGTCCAATTGTCTCAGCCACATCCCTGTGGAAATGTCATCCCATCAGATAGAGATAATAGACATGTAAATGGTCAAGTGCTAATTCATAATGAGTGATCCAAGTATCTTGCTTGTAGGACATGTTGTGTTTGTACAATTAGCACAATATGTAGGATTTTAAGTCCTTCAAACTCTTGTTTCTGTATGTAGGTTGAAAGAAAATACCATGTGATACTTATTGAGCTATGTTTGAATTGAAGGCCATTGGAGGATCATCCTCAAAACCACTTGGTTTATTTATACCAGCAAATATAATCACAATCCACTACATTGGCCATCTTATACATTCTGCTTTGGCAGCTTTCTCTTGAACAAGTATAAAGCTTTGCTACTCCATTAAAACTTTCTTCTTCAGCTTATTTAAGGAAGGAATCATGGGTGTTCGTTTGCCTAGTAGCCTTTCTAAGAAAATTCTTAGATGATTTGTTGTGACTACAAATAAAATAGCTTCATCATATTTGGATATTCCTAAATGATTTTTAGCAGTTTATGTTAGGAAGAACGAAAAGAAGAGATTTATGGTTCCACTATCGTACTTGAACTAGCGTCCTTTTCAGAGCTTGTTAAGTATGGTAGAAGAGGAGTTCAAATTCAGTCACCTAATGGGGGCTTGAAAATTCCTTGCACAGAAGAAACTTTCATACATGTTACTTCGAGCTTGAGTAGATCATAGGAGAAGACGCTTCTTCAACTTACCAGTTCGAGACAATTTTGTATGGTTGAAATGACAAAATGTAAATATAGGTTTATTGAAAGCAAAAATCACAGTTTGACACTAATGATGACGTACTACAATTTTTCATCGCTTACTATGTTAACAATCATTTTAGAGTAGGCTTGCATTCATCAACATAATTGGATGGCCTGATTTGAGTGTAAGAAAATTAATTGAAACTGAATTTCCTCAGGCTTCTACAATGTGTTAAAAATTCCTAGTTTGGCAGTAGTCAGCAATCAGGAAACCAGTTACTAAATTTTGATGACTAATCTAACACACCATGTTCATGACATCCTGTCACTTTGACAAGATCAAACAAAGTTATTTATGAAGATATTACAATCTTTATCTATTCCCATCTTTTACACTCTTCTTAAACTAGTAGTGATTTAAAACGAAGGGAGGAAGATAGGACGCATTGTAAAAAAAATTTAATAACTAAATTACTGTCTTTATTAGAATTTGAATTTGGTAGAAAAAGATGTTTTAAAGATCCCTCCCAATTGTAGTGTATACTTCTTATTTGATGATTCTGAAAAGAAAGTTTATTTTGATACAAGATACATATTAATATCAAGACAGAATCTTGCTAATTCTATTTCAGTAAGATTCTTTAGATCCATATATCAATTCTTCGCTATGATACAAACCTTAGGATGTTTGAGACGAGAGATTTTATCTTCCAGAAATAAAATACTAGACCCTTTTTTTTGGTTCATGGGATGTATCATTTTATGAAAGGAAAAAGGTTAAGTAAATCAGCTTGGGATCCGTGAGTCTGTAAGAATCTAAATATTTGGCCAATATTTAACTTTCAATGTAGCGTGTGTAAAATTCTGTCGTGCTATTTTCTATGAATGTGTTAATTAGTCAAATAAATGCGGCTCATTCCATAATCCCATATTGGAAATGAGTAAAATTTGTGAAGGCTTCTAAACCTATAAAAAGAACCTCCCCTCCTCCTTAGAATTCATTTCAAACTTATCTTTCATTAGACAAAATTATTTATCTCCTTTTGTAGTATTTCATATATATTCCTAAAAATAGTGAAATATCAATTTAGTAATGTTTAGAGAAGTAGGCATAATTGGTTGAACCTCATTAATTCTGGTGTTCTTTATTTTTCTATTTAATAGCTATTGTCGGGTATAGTTGTAGTGAATTATTGTGCTATTAAATTACATGTCTAGGATATTGAATTTTAAGTGGGATTGTTTGTGACCCCTTCAGTCTTTCTTGGGAATTTACCTAGTGTGATTTTTTAGTACAATCATTTACACTATATTCACTTAGGCAATAGTACTCAAGGTGAATTTGTCATTTTTGGTGGAATCAACTCGAGTTTCATAACAATTGGTATCAGAGCCAAGGTTTTTTCTTAGTATGCTCTGTGGATGCAACATAGTCTGATCTTTCACATTAGAAAAGAATTTTCCTTGGGTTATTGGCATTCCACATTGACAGCTATTAAATAGAAATTGTGGCAGAGATGACAGAAAGCAAAGATACAACTGCACCAACCACGTCGACAGCTTCTATTTAGTCTATTCTAGAAAGGACTGCTGTGACAAATGCAAGATTTGTGGTGGGGATCTTTGATGGTACGGATCATTTCAGTATATGGCAGAGTGAGGTCCATGATGCTCTTTTTCAGCAAGGTCTTGATATTGCTATTGAAGAAAAGAAACCAGATGATGTTGAGGAGAAAGATTGGAAGACTATAAATCGTTTAGTATGTGGTACAATTCAATCGTGTCTTTCCAGAGAGCAAAAGTATGCTTTCCTGAAAGAAACTTCTGTATCTAAATTGTGGAACACGTTAGCAGAGAAATTCCTGAAGAAAATCAGTTAAAATAAGCTCCATATGAAGAAGAGACTGTTTCGTTTCTCTTATGTTTAGAGTACCACTATAAATGATCACATCACTAGTTTTAATCAGTTAGTTACTGATTTAATGAATTTGGATGTGACATTTGAAAATAAAGATCTGACTTTGATGTTGTTGGGATCTCTTTCTAAGGAATTTGAGTTTCTTAAAACTACTCTACTTCATGGGAAGGTTGATGTGCCTCTCAATGAAGTTACAACTGCTTTATATAATCATGAATTGAGAAGGAAGACAAAGGAAGAACGTATAAGTGGAGCAGTAGAAGCTTTGGTAGTCAGAGGCTGCTCTTAGAATCGGATTAAAGGAAAGAAAAGGAGATCGCAATTAAGGCTCAAATTGAGCAAAGATGAATGTACTTTTTGTCGGGAAAAAAGATACTGGAAAAAGGATTGTTCAAAGCTGAAAAACAAACTTGATAAGGGAAAAGCTGTTGCAAATTCAAATATTGCTGAGTGTGAAGATACAGAATCAGAGCTTTCATTGGTTGTTACATCCTCAATAAGCCCTACTAGTCCATGGCTGCTCGGTTTAGGCTGCAACCATCATATTTGTCTCAATCGAGATTGGTTCTCTGATTTTAGAGAGCTAGAAGGTGGAGTTGTCTACACATCAAATGGCAATCCTTGCACTACAAATGGGATTGGTTCAATTTGCTTAAGGAATTATGATGTAACAACCAGGGCTCTGATAGACATCAAATACGTACCAAGTTTGATAAAGAAACTCATTTTTGTGGGAGTCCTAGAAACAAAGGGCTACACTATAAATGCTACAAATGGAGTAATGAAAGTCATCTCTAGTGCACTTGTAGTAATGAAAAGAATTCAACGAAATAATAACTTTTATTATTACCAAGGTAATGCAATTATTGGAACAATAGCAGCAGCTTCTATTGATGATCAAGAGCAAGAAGCAGCTAAGTTATGGCATATACACCTGGGACATGCAGGTGAAAATCTTTGAAGATATTAGTAAATCAAGAATTTTTTAAAGAAGTTTGGGTCTGCAAATTAGACTTTTGTGAACATTGTGCCAAAGGGAAGTAAACAAGAGTGAAATTCAACACTGCAATCCATGATACAAAGGGTATTCTAGATTATATTCACTCTGATGTGTGGGGACCTTCCAAAACAACTTTTTTGGGAGAAAAACACTATTATATTACCTTTGTTGATTATTTTTCTCGAAGAGTATGGGTGTATACTATGAAGACTAAGGATGAAGTGCTGGGAGTTTTCCTCAAATGGAAGAAGATGATGGAAACTCAAATA
>JAOXYD010241078.1:0-30772 GCA_028565735.1 Pinacopodium congolense | reverse complement strand
AAACTTAAACCATTAGTGATTAAGCATGTTTTGTTATCATCAAAACCAAGATTGGAACCTCCCTTGGTTCAACAATTCAAAATATCCTTATCCAATAAAATATTGTACTGACTAAGATTTAAAAATTTTTCAATTGAGTGATTAACATTTAAACAATTAATTAGAAGATGTAAAAAAGTTGGAGTGGATCGAGTCGGATTAGAGTTATCAGGTTGAGTCAAGTCGGGTTGGGTCAATGACTAACGGCATTAAGTTTTTTCACTCAACTAGTTAACTTTTCAAATGTTAATCACTCAATTGAAAATTTTGAAAACTTGATCACTTAACTGAAAAATTCTCAAAAACTTGATCATTTAACTGACTGTTATCCCTTATCTTTATTATTTTTATTACTTATTTTTATTGCTAATGTAAATAGGGGGCCTACTGACATTAGTAGGACACCTTCTACCTGCGAACCATGAGAGGGGCATAGACGCCCCTGTGAGACACACATACTAGATAAGCTAGGTACTAAAAGTTTATTTTGTTTATTAATTTAATCTAAACTTTACTAAATATTAAAATAAAAAAGCAAAAATATAGCAAAAAAATAAGATAAAATAAAATAGAAGAATTAAATAAAGAAACTAAAATAAAATAAATATAAAGCAAATAAGAAATTGGGTTACCGGAACTAAGCGTTAAATTCAATATCTATAGTTAAACAATTTTCACGAACACTTTTTAACTTTTGTCTAAAATAGATTGAAGCCTTTTAGCGTGTTCTCCTATAAAATAGTGTTTCAATCTTTGTTCATTTACTACAAAGCTTTCCTGGTAAGCTCTTATAATTTTTATAGCACCATTTGACAATACGTTGGTGATGGTGAATGGTTCAGGCCATTTGGACTTCAATTTACGTAAAAAAAAAATTTTAACTTCAAGTTAAACAATAAAACTTTTCTAACCTAGATGAAACTCTCTCTACATAATATGTTTGCCATGCCAAGCCTTCATTATCTTCTTATATATTCGTGCATTAAGATTATTGATATCCAAAGGGTGCTTTTCACGTAGAGAGAGAATATAAATGAGAGGTTATTGATATCCAAAGGGTGCTTTTCACCAACAATCTTCAAATTTAAATTTAATGTCTTCACAGTCCATTATGTATGATGTTAAATTTAATGTCTTCATAATCCATTATGCATGATGTTCTAATTCCAATGAAAGATGACATGACTTCCTAAACACTAACCTGTATAGTTATATTCCTAATGGTAGTAGGCAATCTTATACGCCTATGAAGCATCATATAATTTCATCGTCTAATCCTTTCTTAATGAATTCACCGTCCTTTCTAAAATTAGTTTAATTTTCCTATTTGATATTTCAACATACCTGTTTGTTTGAGGATGACAGGTGATACCTGTCTTATGATGACAACCATATTTGTTATGGAGAGATTTAAATTGTTTATTCTCAAAATGAACTCCATCATCACTAATAATATCCCCACCATATAGGGAAAAATGACAATGTTGAAGGACTAGAACTGATTCCTCTTCAGGAATGCTTCTCCTCACTATGCCATCTGTACATCTCCTAAATAGAAAAGGATCATCCTATATATAGAACTTTATCTTATGCAAAAACTTCTTCTTTTGATGATGGTTAAGCAGTAGAGGCAACAAATTTGCTATAAAATAATTAACTATATCCGCAAATCAATGTATGGCCAATTTTCTAGTTGCCCATAGTTGTTCATCTAAGAACTTGTCATTGATAGGCTCATTACCTATAGATACTTTGTGCTCTAACCTTAAAAGATGATCTACAACATGGTTTTTTGATCCCTTCTTATCTCTAATCTTAAAATTGAACTCATGCAAAAGAATAACTCAGTGAATAAATCTAGCTTTAACATCTTTTTTAAAGAAAAAATACTTAATTGATGAGTGGTCAATGTACACAATTGTCTTAGAACCAACAAAATAAAGGCGAAATTTTTCAAAAGAGTACACAATAGTTAATAATTCTTTTTTAGTTATAGTATATTTAATTTGAGCATAGTCTAAAGTTTTACTTACATAATATATCACATGTAATCTCTGAACTTTTCTTTGTCCCAAAACTGAACCTATTGCATAGTTAGGGATGACACACATCGTCTTAAAGGTAAACTCCAATATGGAATAATAGGAGCTAAAATTAGAGCACATGTAAGCTTATTAAAAGCTTCAACACATTCATCATTAAAATTAAGAGGAGTATTCTTAGCAAGGAAAAAAAAATACAATGATTTAGCAATCTAAAAAAAATCTCTAATGAACTTTCTATAAAAATCCACATGACCAAGAAAACTCCTAATTGCTTTCATATTATAAGGGATAGGTAATTTTTCTATCACCACAATCTTTGCTTGGTCTACCTCATTCCCTTTTTCTAAGATTTTATAGTAGAGAACTATTCCTTCCTTTACTATAAAATGAACTTTTTCCTATGTAAGCACAAGACTAGTTTCCTTACATGTTTGTCAAACCCTGTCTAAATTAGATAAATGATAGTGATTTAATATATTATGTTTTAGTATGTGATTTCATATGGTTTCATCCTTATTATTAAGGTAAACATACTCAATTGGTGTTCATTTTATGTTGGATGAGAAATTGGATGTGTTGACATAAATTATGGACTAAAAGACCACGTTTAGGGAAGAATTGGAGTAGAATTAGGGCAAGGAGTTACTGAAAAAAGTTAAACGATGGTTTCTACGGAAGTTGAATGGCATTGTTTTTAATTATTTAGGTCTAGTTTCTAGAATCCTAAACAGTGATTGAAACAAAGATTGTTAAGTAAATCCAGCTGTCATTTAGTGTTTAAAAAATATATAAAATAAAGCTAAAATCAACTTTTACATATCTAAATGTTATTTATCCTAATTTAGACCTATTTAAGGATAAAAAGAGGGGATTTTCGTCAGTTCCCATACCATATTTGGTAGCCATACCCTTTTTAAAAAGAGAGGATTTTCATCACCTCCCTACCATATTTAGCAACCATACCCTTTTTTCTTATTTTCCTTTATTTTAGTGCTTTATGCTTTCCATTTAAGTTATAGTTAATTTTAATCACCTTGTTTTTGTTCTAGATAGCTGAAACTTCAGTTTCATCATGTTTTTGTTTCTCTTTAGCTACTATTAACTTTTATTTTATTTTTCTTATATTTTTTTCATTTGGTTTTTATGAGATTTCTTTGTTTTCAATTTTAGCCTTCATATTTGTTATTTCAATATATTTTCTTGCCATTTATATTGTGTTTTAGTTAATTTCAATATATTAGGCTAGATTTCTTTTAGGTAAGAAGATATTAAAGGGATGATGGGTTTATAATTGTAAGAATTAAATTAATTTTAAATGGCCATTGTCTTTTAGATTGAGATTGAGTTGGAATTCAGGTTAAATGTTATCAAGTAGGAATTTTTATATAGTATTAGCTATCCTATTAGTAATTTCTAGTTCAATTATTAGGTATAGGCTTTTGATCCGTAATTGTCATTAGCAAATACTATAAGTAGCAATAGGTTAATTAATTTTATATGTAAAACTTAATCAACTTAGCCTAGAATTTCAATTATCTAAGTTACATAATTAGAGCTTGTGCAATTGTGGCTTACATTAGTTGTTCCCTAATACTTAATACTATTATGTCGTTAAATCTAGAGAGCTTATTCTAGGTTATTACGTAGTTAGGGATAAATTTGCGATCGTACCAGATTTATTTAAATTAGTGAAACTTAAGACACAAGAGCTTACTTGTGTCTATAAGCTAGCATCTTAAGTAAAACATAATATTTATGTCTTTGATGATTGATTGTATGTCATAAATCCCAAAAATATCTTTTGCCCAACTTCCTTTTATTGCTATCTATTTATTTTTATTTTGCATTCTTATACATTGATTTCATTAGTTGCCCTTTTATTTATTTTAATTTAGCAAAATAAAGGGATCTTTATTTCTTTTTATTTTTCTTTTGTGAAATAGTAGAAGTAGCATTAACTAATCCTAACTCTCTATGATTTGACCCTAAATCACCCTATTGCATAGTTAGGTATTTAATAATTTATTATTTTGTAATTTATGATGAGTTATCAATAAACAAACATCTAATGAGGAAATAAAAATAAAAAAGTCATCTATAAAAATCTCAATGATGTCCTCAACCATATAAAAAAATATAGACATCATATAACACATATAACACTAAAAATAGTATAAGCATTACATAAACCAAATGGCATACGGTGATAAGAAAATGTACCATAAGGGCATATATAAGTATTTTTCTCTTAATCTTTAGGAGCTATAAGAATCTACATATACCCTAAGTAACCATATAAAAAATAATAGCATGCATAATATGTAAATCTATCAAGAAATTGATCAATAAATGGCAAAGGAAAATGATCCTAACATGGTGCTACATTTAGCTTCCCATAATCAATGGATACTTGTTAACTAATAACAATTATTTTAGGGACCGACTTATTGTTCTCATTGATTATTACAATTGTGTCTCCTTTGTTTAGAACCACCTACATATTAGCTTTAATACTTCATTTCACATAACATCTTTTATGGTGGGGTTGAGATGTCTGAGGTTGTATACATGAGCGATAATTTTCTTCCATCAAAATCTTATGCATGCATATAGATGGATTGATCACCTTAATGTTTGAAATAGATCATGCTATTGTCATTCTATGTTTTTTTAACACCCTTAACAGCTTCTCTTACTCTACAGTTCTTAACAAAGTAGAAATAATAATAGGTTTTGTATCATTTACAACCTAAAATGCATATTTGAGAGAAGAAGGTAACTATTTAAGTTTAGGTTGAGGTGACTTTTTATTTTAAGGTTTATGTTGTAGCTTGTCGCCTAAATCATCAAATTTGACACTATGTTTAATTGCCTTAAAACCTTCACCCTCTAATCTCAAGGCATATCAAGTATCTTAATATTCCTATCATTTTCGTTCAAACTAAATGCTAAACATGCCTCTAGCATTTCTTTATTTGATTCTTTTATGCAAGTTTCATTCAGTAAAGGGTTAATCACATCAATATTGAAGCAAGTATCACCTAAAGATGGTTGTCTTCAAGAATTGAAAATATTAAATTCTTCTTTTTCACTTCCCACCCTGAAGGTTAACTTGCCCAAAGGCACTTCTACCAATACACCCCCTATAGCTAAGAAAAGTCTTCTTAAAATTTCAAACAATATCTAATTCATCATATATATCTAGGACTAGAAAATCAACAAGCAAAATAAGTTTTCCTACCTTAATTAAAGCATCTTCCATAATACCTAGTGAATATGTGTTAGACTTATCAACTAGATATAATGAAATATTAGTAGGTTTTAATTTAATAATGCCTAATCTATAGCTAAAGTTAAAGGAATTAAATTAATACTAGCACCCAAATCATAAAAACATTTATCAATGCTAATGCTACTAATAAATTAAGGAATAGAGAAACTCCTTAGGTCCTTATGCTTTAGAGGTGACTTCCTTTGTAAGATAGCACTACACTCCTTAGTTAAGGCAATGACAAGAAACTCCTCTAAATCTTTTTAGAAACAATTTCCTTTAAAATTTTGGCTTATGATGGCATCTTGGCAAGAGCTTTGGCAAATGGAATATTAAGTTAGATCTTTTTAAAAATATCAAGGAACTTTTGAAACTTGTTATCATCACTCCTCTTCTTAAGCCTTTATGGATTTGGAATTTAGGGGAAATAAGGCTTAATTGAACTTGGAAAATGTTCTTTAGCTCATGTTCCCCTCCATATTGTTCCTCTAATTACTCTTGCTCCTAAAATTTTTCAACATTCACTCTTTCAAGCCTTTTCTCTACTTTCTTCTCTATATTAGCACTTGGTATTTCTTTACCACTCCTCAATCTAATAGCCATGACTTCCTCCTTAGGATTCACTTTTTTATTGCTAGGAAGGCTTCTCAGATCTCTTTTAGCAACTGTTTTAGTTAATTGACTAACCTATATCTATAAGTTATTATAAAAGCCTTATTGGATTAAACTGCTTCATCCATCTTCTTCACATAGTGCAGTATTGTCTCTTCAGGTGAAGAAGTTTTCTTTTGTATTGCATTATGAAATTCCTTAATAAATGTGAGTGGATCTTTTGACTTCGATTGATTGAATTAAGGCAACATAGTCAAGTGGATTGTCTTCAACTCATAATTCCTTGTAGTATCACTCAATTGAATGTATGATGGATTAGCGACTACCGCAAGTCTTTGGATATCGGCTAGATGTGTAACAATAGGCTGGTTTGCCACCACTACCGCTTATACATTTAAATTATTTAGTTCATGGTTATTGTATTGATCAGTCATTTTTTTCTTTTGATTACTTCTACAAGTCTTTTCAACTTCTAAATCAAAAAGAAGAATTTTATCTGTAGCAAAATCCTTATAACATTTTATTTACATAAGCTACCTAAAAAATAAGAGAAAGAGTTAAGCTATAACTAAAAAAAATCAACAAATAAGAATAAAAATCCTTTGTCCTATACAACGGTAAAAAAAACTTAGTAGTAACTAATGATTAAACCTACAAGTATACAGGGTCAATCATAATATGAACAAGGTCTATCTCACATAGAAAAGTTCTTGTTATTATAAGTTAATTGTTGTCACTAGCCAAATAATTAAAGAAAAAAAAGTAAAATTAAAGGATTAAATGAACACTTATTAAAGTGATGTAATTAATAAAGAAGTAAATTAAACACAACAATAAAGCTTGGGATTCACCCAATTGAATTCAATCGTTGATATTAATATATTTTCTCATTTTTAGAGTAATTGGTCCAATATTCTAGAGCTTTTTCAATTCATTAGGTTGCACCTAACTAAGAATTAACTGATTCTCAAGGGTTAATAATTTAATTAGATCCTTTAAACAATAATTAATGCACAATAATTCAACCTAGATATCTCTTTACCAATTTAATTATCTTAACTTTCTTAGATCTGGATTTATATTCCTCCTTTCAGTGCTTCATATAAACCAAAATAAGAAAATTATATAGTGACCAAACATATAATTCATAGTAAGCACATGGAAACTAAACCAAGAAAGATAATTAAAATTTTAATTAATCAAGAAAACTAATATCTATAATCAAAGATCTCCTTCAATCAAATTACATCCCTAATTCTGGTTGAAGATTTAGTTACTCATAATAAAAAGTAAAAATAAACAGTAAAGGGAATCTTAAGCATAAATATTAAGAAAAGAAAATAGAAGAAAAGAGAATACTCTTGGATTCTTCACTTGAGATCCTCCTTCAAGATTTTTTCTCCTTTTTCTCCCTCTTCTCTCTCTAAATAAATATAAAACCCCTAAATGAACTTCCTTCTCTCTCCAAAACATCACACACACACTCTCTTCTATCTCTAAATACATTGTCCCTTTTTCCTCCTCAATTCAATGCCATCTCTCCCTCTTTATCTTCTATAAAAGCCAACTTATTCAAAAGAATTTCAATTTCAATAGAAGTCTTTAGTTAGTCTTCGAGTGTCTTACTTGCTTCCAACTTTCTCTTATGTTTATATTCCTTAATTCTCCTAAATTTATGTAAAACAATAAATAAAAACCAAAAAATTCTAATTTTCTAAAAAATAAGATAAAGACAACAATATACTAAAATCAAGTAAAATAATAATTAAAATTAATAAAACTATACCTAAATCCTAACAAATTAGGGCTTAAACAATATATATAAAAAGCCTATATCAATTTACTTATTAAGAGAGTTCTAATTCATTAATCAATATTTAGATTGAATAGTTAGTTCAGTTATTTTATTTATTTCTTAGGATCTTAATGATTTATAACTTGGATTTTCTAGATAATTAAACACTAGGTGCCTTAGTACTTATAATTAGAGCCTTGAGTAAACAGTACTCAGTACTTATTATTTATATTACTTATTGATAATGTATACTTGCTTTTAGTTTATCTTAGGTTAGATAAATAACTTTCCTTTAGCTTATCTTAGGTTAGACAAATTAAGTCGTATTTGATTAGGTATAGACAACAATAAGTTTTTGATGTTATTTTCAGGAACCTGCATTTGTAATATTAAGGATAAAATGGTTTTAATTACTTCATACGTGTTTTATTTTATTTGTTTAGTTATTTATTTGGTTATTTTTTTCATTTTTACATACTTTATTTATTCCCTTTATTTTGTGTTTGTGTTTGTTTTCAACTTTCAATTTTATTTATTATATGCAAACTCGTGGTCGAAGACTTGAGAATTTATTATTAGACAATTAAAATTGAGAAAACTAGTTATAGGTTAAGAAAGGAGACAAGGTTAGCTCAAGTAAGTATATCAAGTCTAGCCATTAGTGAAAATAGAAAATCAGAAGAAGAGTTTCTCTTGGAAGAAAAGTTATAGTTTAAACCACAACCAATAGATTGAATCTACAAGAAGAGGCTCTTGTGTATTATTAAGAAGAGAGAAGGGAGCCTACAATGATTAACCTAACCATAGGCAACAACAATAGATCTATAGTTAATATTGTGAGGCTAATGGCCAATGCAAATAACTTTAAGATTTTTATGGTATAATTTGAATTATTAAAACATCTTGGTTTTGATGACTACCACTAGAAGATCTGAATGCCCCTTTAGAGATATTTTTAGACATTTGTGATCTTTCCAAGTAAAAAAAAAGTGCCAGATGAAGCAATTAAATTGATTAATAACCGTGTTAGAGTAGTTGATGAAACTATTTTTGGGCAAGTTTTTTCCACCCACAAAGATTGTAAAGATGAACTTAGAGATCATCTCTTTTACCTAAAACGAGAATGAAAATTTATATAAGGCATGGTAGAGGATTCATGATATGCTAGCAAAGTGTTGTACTCATAATTTCTCTACATAATGGCAAGTAGACATATTTTATAGCAAAGTTATATCACTTACAAGGAGAACTACAAATGTAGCTACATGAGGAAATTTTATGAGGAAGACACTAGATCAGGCCGATAAACTGATCAAGGAGAAGGCCACTATTATTTTTTTAATACTATTTAGAGAACCATCCTAGAAGGTCTCCAAGAGTGCATGTAGTGGATAATGCAATGGAACTAGCTACCTAAAGGAGTGTTGACTAAAAAACTAGACAATCTAAAGCAAATTGTAAATAGAAGTTCGAGTCTAATTATTCGAGTTTAGGCCATGGGCAATCATTATGGTGGAAATTCTCACACATCCCTAAATTTCAAAGTGGGGAATCTATTTTCTCAAAACCCAAAATAAGCACATAATATGGGTAACTATGCTAGGTAGAGGAATCCTTGAATACTCACAATCCATGATAGAGGAGCCAAACAAGGTTTTCTTGGAGATCAAGTGGAACAACCTTAACCCTTCAAAACATAAAGCGAACCACCTCCAAAATATAAAACCAATGCATCCTTACCACTGGATAATTTTAATTTGGTGAAGCTACTAACCAAGTATATAACTATATATGAATCGAGGATGAAAAATCAAAAGAGGAGGATGTAGAATTAAGAGGATTCATTTAAAAATTTTGAGAACTAGGTGAACTAGCTTATCAATATGGTGAGGGAGCGGATATTATGGTCATTTCAAATTATAAATAAAGTTAACCCACGAGAGAAATCTAAAACAATTTCATTAAGGAGTGGAAAGAAGTCACAAGGAGTTGAGAGGAAAGAAGTGATTCAAAAGGTAAGTAAGGAGGTGAACCAGCTACATTAAAGGACCACCTTAGGTTATTTTCATACCTAAACATGAAATTGATAAGACCTAAAATACTCTACCTTAAAAGTTTTAAAGGTAACCAATTGGATAAGTGTTTTATAAGTATTTAGATATTTTAAAGAAATTTCACGTTAATATTTCCTTTTATAAAGGCATTAGCACATATGCCCTATTATGAGAAGATTGGAGGAGTATGACATAGTTAAGTTAAACAAAGAATGTTTGGATATTTTATTCAAGAAGTTACCACCGAAATTAAAAGTTCAAGAAAGTTTCACCATTCCTTAAATTATTGGTAGCTTAGAGATAGATGGGACATTAATAAATTTAAGGGCTTGTATTAAAGTAATTCATTTGTCTATCTTCATAAAATTAGAATAGTAGAGCCAATGTTGACAATAGTTTCATTATAATTAGCAAATTTCTAATCCGTATCTTAGGGAAGTCATCGAAGATGTGCTTGTAAAAGTAGATACATTTATCTTTTTAGTTGATTTCCTAATGTTGGATATAGAAGAGGATTAGGACATTCTTATCAACCTTTGGAGATTGTTAATGGAAATCTGAGGACCATTATTGACGTGTAATGAGGGAAACTCATCATAATACTTTAAAATAAGGAGTTTTTGATCTTTTTTATGCAATGAAACATCCCTACATTCTAGATTTTTTCAATTTTATTGATATATGCTCTTATCTAGTCTAATTTTTTTTTACGAAGAATTTTTAGACAAGGAGTTGATAACGTTATTTAGGGTTCCTCATGATACTTCACTATGCGAGTTTAGGCCAGATCTTTGTGGTACTAAACTTTCTTCAAACCTACTTAAGGCATGATAGGATCCAAATTAGTATCTATTTGCTTAATCAACTTACTCTTTGTTTTACTAATGACACCACCATCCATTACCTCCTTATAAATACCAATTAAGAACATTATACTCGTCTCCTTCTATATTCATTTTCTCTAATTTCATTCCTTAGATAAGAATCTAATCATAAGAAACTTTAATCTCTAATTCCTTCTTTTCTGTCTCCTTTATTTAAGCTATGGATTTATATTGTAGTAAAAATTTTCCCAATTCTATCTCCATACTAATGCTTGCGTAGCTTATCCTTTTTATTTTTGTTGTTTGCTTATCCATATTTAATGATCCACCTACTGTACTTGTAATATAATTCAAGCCTTCTATATTCCAATGCCTAGTGCAGATACTATAGAACTTAGCCTAATTTAGAATACAAGTGATCCCTCCCCCATTATTCCCATTTCTTGAGAAAAATGGTTCTATCACTAATGTACAAGGCCTATGTTCCAACAGTGTTTTCATTCCTTCAACATTAAAAAACTTAAATATAAAGATTTCATCTTCATCGATCAATACATTCGCTATCACTAATTTTGTTCACATATTCATAATAGCTTCAAATATAGTAAGGAAGGCTACTCTCCTCTTTAAATAATATTTCATTAATAAAATTTTCAATTTTAATGCACCTCTTCTACTAATTTAAAGTAGATAAAGGACCCTAGGCACTCCATCATCATCCTTTTGGGAGTGATTGGTGAGTGCTTTTAGCTACCTAAGCCTTTATCACTAGGCACAAACTTCTAGCTCCGAATAATACGAGAGTTTTAACTTAAGGGATTTTCTTTAACACTGTCAAGATATAGTATCTTTGCTAGTATTGACCATTTCATTATTGAAAGCACTCCATAATATAATGAGGGCTCCTTATTTATCGAGAGGTGTATCTTTGAGAGGGATTCTACTTTTAAGAGGGAAGAAAAAGATGAATTGGGAACCTAGAAGTTTGTTCTCTTTGGAAAAACAAATTGACCACAAGATGGACGTCATTAAAAAGAAACTATGGAATTATGAGATTCCTATAGTACTTGTTAGGCACTTTATAAAAGCTTATATGGCTAGTTAAACATTAAGAAAATCTTGTGTAAAGGTGTAGACATGACTGTCCAAATTTTTGTCTTTGTAATGCTGATTTGGAATAGCTTTCTCTTGATATTAATTTTTATCATTTTAGGTAAATTATTGTATAGCTCTATATCCATTTCTGATGGTGAATCTAGAATCCATGCATCTATTATTGCAAAGTTTTCCATATGCCTTTCTTCATAATCAAAAGATTATATTTTTTCCAACTCCTCCCAAATTTTTCATGGCTTCTCTCTTATTATTTTATATGTTATTACTTACCCTCTTTTGATTCTAAACTTTTAATACTAGTTAAGTTCTACATCTTTTTAAATTGAAAGAAGAGATTAAAAATTACCTCACACTTTTAGTCAATGTCTATCCTTCTTTAACTTTTTCAAACTTCCAATAAAAGATTGGAATAGAACATTATTATTATTCTTTATGATAAAACCAAGAACCTATAATCTAAGTTAAAAGAACTAAAATATTTGCTTTTTATTCTAGAAATCTCATCCTTCAAATTTTACTGAAAAAATTTTGTTTATGGTGACTTATATAAAGCTTACAAAAATGATAATTCTTTATAGAAATAAAGGGATAAAGATTTAAAGATGGAGAAAAAGAAAAGTACTTTTTTCTTTCATTTTATGCTAAAATTAGTGATAAATATTACCTAATTTAAGGTCCACTTATCCCAGTGTTAAACTTAGGTTTCTACAAAAAGTTTTGAATACTTTAACAAATTATTTAAATATGTTAATTGGAGTAGTTACTTGATGGAGAGATAAGAAAATTCCAAAATCTAATTTGCTATAGCTTGATATAGAACATTCTTTAAAAGAGTTACTATAATTTAAATAAATTCCTAACTCCATACATTTTCAATTTTGCACTTCTAAGAGGAGATAGCCTTTATTTCAATTAATTTGTTTATAATTATGTAGGATTTTATGAGAATAACTAAATTTTGTGCAGCCACCAAGCCCTTTATCTCATTTATCATAAAGTGGAAATTTCATCAGGATAGTGAGGTTTTATACACAATAGCCTAAAAATCTCTCGTATAAAACCATTTTGTAAAGTATTAACAAACTAAATAAAATGAAATAACTATGAAAAAAGTCAATTGGGAATTCTAAAATTTTCATGATGAATCATTGATGAAAACTTACATACAATAAGATAATTCATTATCTACAAAACTAGCTTAATAATTATTAAAACTTCATTTTCACAAGACATTTGACAATCTGTCTCATGATTTAATCCAATATCACTTTAAGAAGATGAATTTTAGCGCTAAAGAGTTTGTGTGGATTGATAAATGCCTTAATATGTTCTTTTCAACAATTTACCTACCAAATTATTTCTAACCATAAAAGCATTATATAGCGTTCATGCATAATTTTATTTATGATTAGTTTATGCATATATGTTGCATAATTAAGAGAAATTATGTTGGGGAATGGTTTTAAAATAATCATCTTGTTGCATAAAATTGATTGGGAGAAGCTTATCATATGAGTGTTAAGAATGCACTTTGAAATGTTGAGTTGATTTGAATGTATTTTGAAACATTAAAACAGTTCTGGTTAATGAAAGGGTTTAACTAGTCAAATAGTATGAATTTTAGAAGACTGATAGTTCAGTTAATACATGATACTGGTTAACTAATAGTGGTGAAAATTACATTCCAATGGATAAAAATTAACAATAAAATGAATTTAATGGATTTTGACTTTATTTAATGGTCACAAATAGTTATTTAGTTGAATTTTTATTATAAATATATGCATTGGGTAGTATGTAAGACAACTAAAAGTTATGTAAAACATATACAAGAGATTTGAGGTACCCGGAGCAGTTGTTTATGAAGTTTGGTGAAGTTTTCATGTGCTTTCAAGGTTGTTTTTGTGCGTACTTTTTTTAGAAAATTTATGATCTATCTTTATACACTTTATGAGTAAAATGAGATGTATTTCAGTTATATTTTTAAGCAACTGTGATTTGTGAGATTGTAAAGTTATAAAGGTTACCCTAAAGCCTTGAAGAAGGGACCTATTTTGCACAAGTGACTTTATTGATAGCAAAATACCCAACAATATGTAGGAGAGTTGACATAGGTTTGGAACTATATACCAAATCACTATAAATTCAATTTAAGGCCTTCTTATCCTACTTTTTTACTTTTTAAGTTTGTTTAATTTCAATTCATATTATATTATTTGTTTATTTTTTTAATTTAGCATATTTTTTAAAGGAATTTTGCAGTTAGATATAACTAAATTAGAAAAATTTAGAAAACCTAATTCATCTCTTTCTCTTAGGTGCTATTTAGAACCAACAACAATTTTAAAAAGGTTGAGACTCTAGTTCAATAGAATTTTGATTAAGGTATTTCTAAATATCTTATTGTATTTCATAAATTACATTTTGATAGCTCTCATGCAAATGCTACCTTATAAGTATATTAAATGGGACATCTTGTACACTTACTTGCATGAAATTTTATAAATATCAAACTCAAATGACTAAACTGCTATCATTTTCACATGATGCTTTTTTCATTATGTTCATTTCGCATGAAGAAAGTTGTGAAGCCTCCATGTGAAATGTTAAATTAAGGCATCTTAATGTTAAGAGAACTTTCTCTTTTAATTACAAAAAGAAATTGTCACCATATAATATTAAAAAATATCATTAAATTAAATGTAGGAAAAATTTAATAAAGGAATAAATAAATCTAATATATTAATGCCAAGAAGAATTAAAATGTTATTTGTATAAAATCAAACCTTCTTATTAGTAGATGTTAGAACCATGCACTGACCTTGCATGTGTTTAACTTGATAAAGAGATAAATTTCATACTCATGAGTTTAAGAATTTGATTTACTAATTAATTATTTAGTTATAATAAGATGGTAATGGCCATGGTAAACATGCTTTCAAAATTAACTTGATAAAATTTTATGACTTAATTAATGGGATTTTGTTCTTAGCGTCCTTGAATGGTAAGTTTCCTTGCTACCTTTATAAGTTGGATTAGGGACTATATCATTTCCATCTTCTTCCCTATTCTTATAATGGTGTGTTGTCCAAGTTCTTTAAGGATAATTCAAGGAGACCCCCTCTTAATTTATCTTTTTTTCACATTGTATGGAGGCTCTTTCTCAAATCCTTGTTCACTTCACCTCTAATAACCAAGTCCTCAAATTTTACTAGAGATGCTCAAAACTCAAGCTTTCTCATCTTTTGTTTGCAAATGATCTTCTCCTATTTTTTAAAGTTCATATTCACTCTATAAAGACCTTATTTGAAGGTCTAAAGCTTTTTTCAAACTTTTCTAGTCTTGGTATTAATTTCTTTAAATGTTAGATGTTTTATTCCAATTCCAATGGAGACTAAGAGAGAGATTTTACCAGGATTATAGAAATCTAAATAAGGCAACGCCCTATTACATTCCTTAGTACCAAGAGAAATTGTCAACCTTTATTAGAGAAAATTGAGACTAAAGTGAGTTCCTAGAAAAATAGGTTCTTGTCTTACGTCTCGTGCTGGAGTAAATCTAGTGGGTTAATCACACCGTAAAGAACACCTGCAGACCCAATACGCAGGAGCAAAACCAAGGACAAGACCCAAAAACAAGACAAGAACAGTGGAGAATTTCAAAACAGAACAACCCTAGCAGAAAAAAAGAAGTGAACAGACCAAAAACAAGAGAGATAATTTGGAGAAGTATAGGAGAGATACACAGCAGGCAGCTTCGAAAAGTAGAAATTGGAGACACAGACACAAAAGAATAACGAGGCAGAAAATGCAAGTTTCGGAGCAACATTTTTTCGAGTATTTTTTTCTCATCTTTTTTAGAATTTTTAATGAGTTTGTCTAAGATTTATGTTTTTGAATTGTTCAACATGATGATTTGTGGCTAGAGCCTAAAATTCTCTTAGGCAATTGATGTTTTTTTTATGCTTTAATATTAAATTTTGCTAGAATATATGATTGAATGTTCATATACTTGTTGATTTTCCTTGGGTATATTGGGATTTCCATTGGATCATTGGAAGTTTACTTGGTATAAATTCATCTTTGAAGAAAGAAAGGAAATTTTAGCTAAGATTCTCTTATAAGTTGGGAAACCTAAGAAACTTAGGAGGTGAAAATAGAATGTTTGAGTTTGGCCTTAAGAAACTTTAGGAAGAACTTTAGTAGGGATTACTAAGTGATTTCTAAAGTGGATAGATTAATTCATATTTGGGGTGATGGGATTAATTACTCTTAAAATTCACATGTAAGGCTAGGATTTTTAATTGTGTAGGATAACTAAATCAAAATTAAGGTTAGAAAAATATGGTTCCTTAGGAGAAAGTTATTCCCCATTAAAGTTAATTTTTTTAATTAGCTTTTGAATAGATAATTCACATTCATAGTTCTTTTGATTAATTTGAGTTGGGTAGTTGCTTAGAATTTCTTGTGAGATTTTAATATTAATATTAATATTAATTTCCAGTTTTTTTATCCATATTGATTTTTCCAAATAACATTAACTAGCTTAGATTTGAGCTTTCTCATAATCCCTGTGGACATAAGTCGGTTCTTACCGATTTATTACTCACTTCGACAACCGTGCACTTGCGGTTCACGAACAATTTCTAACAAGTTAAAACTTAAATTTAATCAAACAAGAAAATATACTTCATATAAGAAAGTTATACACAAATAACGTAAAAGACAGGAATTAAAATCACAAAATTTTGATCATTCGGTCAACCGATCAACTGATATCGGTCAACTGATGTCCCGATACAACACATTCAGTCAACCGAACTAATTCTGTCACTCGACCGATATACCTACAAAGCATATTTAGTCGGCCGAACACATCCTATCGATCGACCGATAGTCAAGTGCGAAGACAAAAATCTCAAAACAATTAAACAAACACATTCTCGAGAATTCAATTGCTCTATTTATAATCTAAGTCACAATGAGTCAAAATATCAAGTAATACACATATTCAAGCAAATTCAATTACATAATTTTTAGTAAGAATTGCAGTTAATTAAAACAACATGTAATGCTTAAACAAGAAGATAAATATAGGTTTAATGTGTACCTCCCATTTTAGTAATTTATCACCAATCTCTTGTAGTCGTTATATCCTTGGTTCAACAATGTTGGCGATTTTTATTTTTCCTTTATGCTTTTGGAAATACCCTTTAATAACTACAAAATAAAGTTAACTAACTTTTGTTACCCATATCATCTTGAGTCCTTAAGGGTAAGCTTTATATCTTTCTCATCCATTTGACAAAACATTCACATTTAAACGGTCATACTAGAATTGTTGAACATGTCCAAACCAACCACCAAAATGACAAGATAAGGGTGTATATGCATTCCTATGATCATACCTTGGTCTAAATCCATTGAAACTTCTAAATGTATCGTGATAATGAGGTTTTAAATTGTTCTTATATGCATGTCTAGATGTAAACATTTTTCTTTGATGAAAATCTTGTCTAGAATATGCATGAGACATATTTAAAGGCAAATTATAGCCATGGTAAACATTTCTATATGCATACATATGACCTTGAGGAACATATGAAGTAGAATGCTTATATACATCATTTTGATGATGTTCCTTTGCAAAGAAATTATGTCTATGCACATTCTTTCTATATGATGGTTTTGACGTATACAAAAATCCATATTGATTCTTCTTATAATGGGAGCTAGATAATGAAGGCCTAGAAATGTTTTTAATGCATAGCCTAGGTTCTTCTTCTTCTAAGTTCTTACCTTTAACAAATTTAGTCATGCTAGAGGAAGGACCATTATCACTCACATAACCTAAACCATGTCTATCATTTATGACCTTTTGACTATTTAGCATAATTTCCAACTTTTCATTCCCTTTAGTGAATTGAGCAAGTGAATCCTTAAGGGAATATATCTACATTCTAAGAGATGCATTTTCTTTTACCAAACCATAATAACTAACATCGCTTTTTGATTCCAAATGTTTCTTTAACAAACTATTTTCTTCTACTAATTTTTGCATGATATCATTCTTTGATATAACTTCTTTTCTAAGTGTTTCATTTTCTAATTTACAATCATAAAACAATATAGATATTTCTTCAACATATTCTACCAATTCTTAATAAGAATATTCGCCATCACATGTATCATTATCATCAGATTTTAAACAACTAGCTATCATATCAATACAAGTATTAATATTAGAATGTACCTTTTCTTGTTCCATCGAACATACATTGAATTCTTTTTTAAGGATCTCGTCCTTTACCTCTTCCTTAGTAGATCCAAGCATCTCTTCATGATTTATACCTTCATACAAATGTTCTAATCTATACCATATAGCGTTAGTGGAGGCACATATTGAAACTTTATCAAGAATGCTTTTATCTAAAGCACAAAGTAACGTATTTAAGTCTTGACTATTCAAAGACACTAATTCTCTATCCTCTTCATCCCATCCATTTTCATTTTTATGACCTAACTTCCCATTAACCAATTTTGTTGAAACTTGTTGTCTTTGCCTAATGTTTAACCATAGATCTAAATTATTACCCTTTATGAATATTTCAATTCTCCACTTCCAAACCAAAAAGTTCTCTCAACTAAACATAGGGGCTTCATAAATGTCTCTAAACAATTTCATCTGTCTTTACTCACTAATTCGTTAGAATTAATATAATATGAAACCTACACTCTGATACCAATTAAAGTCCCTATATGGCTCTTAAAAGGGGGTGAATTAGGTTCTTAAAGATTCTCTTCAATATTATCAACCTAAGAATTTTGTTAAATTTCAATTAAGCATGGAAGCTGAGCAATAATTTAATTGTACAAATTAAATAACAAAAATAACTTAAATAATTAAATTAAATGCATAAAAATAAAAGAGAAAGGGAAGAAGAGACACAAATGATTTATTATGATTTAGCACAATCCACTTGCCTTACATCTAGTCCCCAACACCACTACTGAGATTTTATTCTTATTGTAATCAACAAAATTCATAATATAATCCTTTTTACAGGCTTAAGAATAACCTTTCACTCTCTCTTTTTAAGGCTTAGGAATAACCTCACAACACTCTCTTTTGTAAGGCTAAATAAGAACCTCACAACACTCTCTTTTGTAAGGCTAAATAAGAACCTCACACTCTTCTTTTTCAAGGCTCAAGAATAACCCCCACAAAAATATCTAGCCACAACTTTACCAATAGCTCATATACACTTAAAAGCACTCGACAATAATGTATAAACACTTTCTATACTTCTTACATACAAAAAAAAAATGACACAAAACACATCTATTTATACTCTTCAAAAGCTTAACCAGTAGTTGCCCAATGTTCTTTACATTAAATATTGTATCCATTGGAAATCTGCCCGTTACGGAGTTATCGATGTATAATCTTCATGTTTGGTCGACCGAATGACCTTATTCGGTCGACTGATTGTCTCATTCGGTCAACCTATTGCTTGATTTGGTCGACATGCACATTATTCGATTGATCAATGTCTTAATTCAGATGACTGATGTCTTACACAAACTTATTCAGACGACTGATGCCTTTGCTGACAGCATGCAATACCACTTGATGTTTTCATCATATCTTATTCATTCTTCATCCAATTGACGTGAACTTCTGTGGGTAGCTTCTTAATACATTGTTCTAATAGCCAATACACTTTCATAGCATTTGGAGCTTTAGAAGTATACTTATTCCATGACTTACATAAGTCATACAAATTTTATTGAATTATCAACTTAATTACTTAATCATCACAGTCACTCTAAATGCTAAACAAACACAGCAAACTCTATAAGCATATTAGTAAAAACACTTTTTCATCATAAAAAAAAAGGTGGAACCAACCCTTGGTTCAACAAAACACAATAAGCATAAATATAAAGAGATAAGGAAGAGCACGAAGATTTATAAAAGTTCACCTACTCTAAAGATAGACAACGTCCTCTCTCTAACTACTTGATAGAAATTCACTAAAAACTAATCTTACTTTAAATGGGTGAAGAGTAACCCTTACAACAATATTGTTTATAAAATCAAGAGGAACCTTTACAATCTTACTTTAAGGATAAAGAGTAACCCAACAATCTTATTCATAAGGCTTAAGAGGAACCCAATAAATAATCTTGAATTATAAGGGTCAAGAGAAACCCAATACAATCTTACTTATATGAGTGAAGAGTAACCCTTTTAAACATAGCTAAAATATACAATTTTTAGCTAAGAAAACACACCCCAAATATAAGCTACCAAATCCTCAAATCAAACTTATATAGCTTATCAAAAAACTGATCAAAATCAATCCAAACAAAGGGCTCAAATGTGACCAATGTCATGTTTATGCCTTATGCAATCTCTAATGGTCATACATAGCATATTCAATCCATTTCACATTCAATAATCACAATAACTCAAAACTTGTTTATTACAAGTCAAAAACAACCTATCAACTCTATTTTAATGGAGAAGAGTATCACAATTAACAAACAACACAATCAATCCCCTAATTTAACCAAGAACATACCTTTTATGGTTTATCAATGAAGTTCAACCTTTAAAAATAATTCTGAAAGTTCTAGAGGCAAATAAAAATTATGCCAAGCTTCCTAACATCTCCACTGATCATACACAATCAAATTGATCCAAAAAAAACGTGATTATTGCCTCAAACTATCAGGTCTACACAATATAAATACAAGTTATCAAATTATAGTCTTAATGTTCCAGCCTATAAACAAACGTTTTTAACCAATTAAATGGCATGAAATCAACACACACATCCTAATGCAACATTAAAATATCAGTTAACAATAAATCACAATAATCAAAAATTAATTTAACACATTAAACTGAAGGTTTAAATCAAGAACAAACCATAAACATGCAAAGCTGTCAAAATATAAGCTATTAAAGTTTCAGTCTTATAAACAAATGTTTCTAACCTTATAAAATCACACAAACAAGTCAAAAAACTTATTAGAAGACATGAAAATGAAACTACAACAGAATGGTGGAATTTTGAAGCACAAAAATCAAATTTAAACAAACAAAGATAACTATGAATGTTGAAATATCCTATCCTAGATAGATTTGGTGTATATGACTTTGTGACCTTCAATCTTCCAACATACACTTAATAATGCACGAAATTGATTTATGAAGTTTTTGAACTCTTAAACCAATTTAGAAGAGAAAACTCAATTATCCATAAACAAGTTATGTGATAAGTCATTAATTCAAATAAAGATTTTAATGTAACTAATCTCGTATTTTTATGTCATTTGGTTTAATTTGTATCTTGAATTGATATATTTTTAGATTAACATCAAATTGAAGTGAAAATCCAAGAAAAGAATAAAAAATGAGTTAAAATGTCAGGGCATAGCCAATCCACGTTCTACTCCTCCAGCCTTACATTTAGTCAGCTTTCAGAGTCAAACAACGTCATTATGCTGCTCTTCAAGTGTTGTTTAAGTAGTTGTCGAGATAGTTTTAGCTATAACTTGAGGAGCCACTTGCTGCAACTTTTCCACTTACTTCCCACTTGTAGAGGACACATATATGAAGCCAGTAAACCCATTTTCGTGCAAGTTAACCCAGATTAGAGCTCCCAATTCAGAGATTTAACTTAGATTTTTCTTCTTTTCCTCTTTAGGTTAGGTTTTTCCTTTGTTCTTTCTTTTCTAGCTTTTTTCATTGGGGTTTTAAGGTTGTATAAAGGATCTCTAGGGGATTGTATATGTTCTTAAAGGCTGTTTATCTATTTGGAGCATCATTTGGTTTAATCTAAGCCTTTAATTACTTGTTTTCTTACTCCTTCTTCCATATTTATGCAAGAATATATGTTTAATGCTTAAATCTATTATTTCTTGGGGTTTGTAATGTTTTAATATGTTCTCTAGCTTAGGACAAGTTCTTGAATGTATTGATTGAGTCTCAATAACATGATTGAATGTCAATCTTTATTTGTTTAAGATCCTAATGCCTATTTTGGATTGGCCGTTTAGAATATGATTTAAGATGATTAAAAATCTGGCAATCTCTACTTTAATCATTGAAAAATTTAGTAAACAAAATAGTTTAATTCACGGATTTGAGAAATCTACCTTCATTATCATGAGGGCACTAATCTTGAATAGCAATTTAGGATTAGACTTCTTAATCTTTAAGTCTAATGCCTATTAATTGATGAAATAACAATTTAGGATGGTTAGAGAAAAGGCATCGACTTAACTATAACTTTATCTTGATTTAGTGAAGGCCTTAGATTAATCATTTGAATCCAATTTATAACTCAATTAATCATTTGAAGCCTAATCCTAAGCTAAGTAATCTTTAAATAATTTGGTATCCATAACATTCCTAGAAAAGTTCTTAAGTGTTTTTAGTTTAATTGAGTCAACTAACCCTTTTTAATTTAAAGTTCTTGAGTTCCTTAGATAATTTTAATCCAATTGCCTTAGTAGTAATACAATCAGTTCTCTGTGGGTTAGACATTCCAAAGTCTTAAATATGCTTCACTTTATTGTTTATCTTGGTTTAACTTATTTTTCAAATTCATTAGACTGTAGATTCCGTAAGGTAAATTACACTCTCTCTTAAGTTATGACATCTTATTTAAGTTAATAAACTAGGTGCAAGTTCTCTCTATCCCAACCTATTGATTGAATCCAGTACCTCACTTCATGGAATTTATTGTTTTATCTAAGCTCACACCTAACCCAAACATCTTAGGTAAGCTTGTCTCAAGGATTCCATGTGAGTTGTATCTTTTATGAAATGATCTAAATCATTCAATCATCTCTCAATCAATCATACACAGATCAAATCATTGAAATTGATGTTTACATTCGCATAAAACTCGATAATCAATATCATTAAAATCCATAAACATAAGTTCTAGAAATAAAAAGTTAAATTAAGAATGAATAATAATACTACATCTTAGAGTTCATAAAAAACCCAAAGAGTGGCCTTCACAAGATTAACCCACAATAGTAAATGAAAATAAACCAACAACAATGTTTCACTTGAAGTATAATAAACTAAAGGCTCTAAAGTATATAAAAAAATAAATTGTATCCTCAATGCCCTCTTTAAACTCTAAATAAACAAAATATGATTTTTTTTAAACTTAAAAATCTGATTTATAATGATAAAGATGAAAACTTAAACAACGCAAAAAACTAAAAATTGAACAGCTTAATGTTTATAACAATTTATACTAAGAAACTCAAATAGAAATGCAATCTGACCAAGACAAGTGTTTAGGGACTTCTTAAAGACTTAAAAAGATGAAGGAGTCAATTACTCACACACACAAAATTGACTGAAAATAAGATAAATCAAATTAAATATACGGTTGTACCAACAAATAAATTTGAGTATAATATTTTGTAAATTCAAAAAACTTAATTTATAAACATCATAAAATGATAAATATTTATTTTTAACTTCACGAGGACTTTAGAGAATCATAGGATAACAAATCTAAAATTCAACAGCAATTTTTAGACCTTTGAATGGAAAGTTAGAATAACAATCACACAAGACACTTAATGAAGTTTAATAATAGTGAATATTCAACGATCTATCCTTACACAAGAATAACAATCAAGAGTTAATACATCAAATAAGCCCTTTAAATATGTAATAGAGATAGAGTTGAAGGGTTTAGAAACACAAAACTGTAGAATAAGGAAGTAGGAATCAAATTGAGGGAGATAAACTTTTTGAAAACTTTGATGAATCCTTCTTTATAAGCTCCAAAATCTCTCTAAAATGTTTCTTTTTTTATTTTTTGTAGATAGCTACAGAGGGCTAGAAATAAGGTTTTGGGTTTGAAAGATATGTTGGATGCTAAACTAGCCATTGAAGAAGAGAGAATTTTGGGATTGAAATGAAAAAATAAAAGTTTTTTTCCAATGGTGACTACAAAGGCAATTCCATTGGGATCAACGGTGCCATCGTTAAGCACCATTGATCTCCTAAACAAAAAACTATAGAACATGATAAAAACATATTCAAACATCTCTAAAAGTTATCCTAACATCAAAATTAATTTAAAACACTTATGAAAACATAATTTAAAATCCTTTTTCAATTGCTACATTAATTCAAGTGTCAATAGAAAACTTTGTACAAAAATTAAAACTTATGAAACACATGAGTTAAAATAATTGAGCCCCTAGAACATGTAAACTTCTACACTTGCTTAACATTTAGAACAAATGGTCTTGAATTTTCTATAATATTTTATCTTTCTAACAACTGGTCTTGAATCTTCTATAATATTTTATCTTTCTTTCCCTTCAATTTTGACCTATAAATTCAATCTTTCATCATCATATGTAAGTATCTCTTAACCTTGCATCAAACACTTAAACAATTAGTAGACTATGTTTTTTTTAATCATCAAAATAAAGATTGGAACCTCCCTTAATTCAAAAATCTCTCCCTTTTTAATGATGACAAAAAAATGCGATATTAAAAAATAATTATAAAAACATACAAATTTAATTGTTTACTCACACACACCAATGGTAAATAAATTATGGTCCCCCTTAGTTTATGCATTAAACCCAACACTTTAATTCACCCTTCTCCATACATCAACTACACTTTAATATCACTCACGTTTCTCCTTACATCAATTTGGCTCCCCTTTAATGAAACAATTTAATATCCCTTACTCAACCTTCTCCCACTTTTTAGTGAATATATCGACCAATTGATATTGTGTGTCTATAAACTACAATTCTATATCACCATTTTATACATGATCCTTTATGAAATAATATCTAAACTCAATTTGCTTAGTTCTCAAGTGTTGAATTGAATTTTTGGTTAGCCAAATAGAAGTAGTGTTATCCCACCTAATAGGTATCTTGGTAATTCTATGCCATAATCCCTAAGTTATTGCCTAAGCCAAAGAACTTATGCACAAAAACTATCGGTTATTACATACTCTGCATCAGTAGTTGATAAAGTTATAGAATTTTGCTTTTTTTCTAAACCAAGACATTAAGGCATGTCCTAATAATTTACAAGTGCTATATGTACTCTTCCTATCTAAAAGACTATTGGCATAATTTGCATTAGAATAACCAACTAAATCTATATAAACATGCCTTAAGTACTATAAACCTAAAGATAAAGTGAAAACTAAATACCTCAAAATCATCTTAACAACTAAAAGTTGAGACTTTCGAAGGCCAGACTAAAACCTTGCATATAAATAGACGTTAAACATAATGTCAGGTCTACTAGCTATAAGATGCGATAAACTACCTGTCATCCCTCTATACAGCTCAAAATCTACAGGTTTTCTTTCTCCATCCTTATCTAACTTAGTTGTTACAACCATAGGGGTTCCTAAAGGTTTTACTAATATGTGCAAAGTCTCTTTAGTAATTCCTTGTTATCTTTGGCTTGACAAATAAAAATATAATCTTTCATTTACCTAATTGCAAGCCAAGAAAGAAATTTAACTCTCCCATCATACTCATCTGAAACTTTTGACTTATACATATGGAAAACTCTTTACATATCCTCTCATTTATGGCTCCAAAAAAATGTCATAAATATATACTTATACCATCAAAATGTCTTCATTTCTTTCTTAACAAAAAGGGTGGTGTCTAACTATCCTTTGAAACGCCATTTTGTAATAAGAAAATAGTCAACCTCTTATACTAAGTTCTAAGAGCTTGTTTTAAAACATATCAAGTTTTTGACAACCTATAAACATGGTTTAGTGCATCATGAATACCAAAGCTTAGTAGTTGTTCTACATGCACTTCCTCTTATATAAAACCATTAAAAAACACACTATTAACATCCATTTGATATAATTTAAAGCCTATTAGGATGCAAATACTAAAAGCAATCTAATAGTCTCCAATATAGCTATGGGTACAAAATTATTCTCATAGTCTATTTTTGCTTCTTGATTGTAATGCTTAACTACCAATCTAACCTTATTTCTCATAATATTTTATAATTCATCAAGTTTGTTTCTAAAGACCAATTAGTAATAAAAATTTGATGATTATTTCGCCTAGGTACTATCCAAAATATGTTCCTCTAAAATTATTCAACTCTTAATTCAGGACTAAAATTTAACTCTCATCACTTAAGACTTCATCTATAGTTTTAGACTCTACATTAGGGATAAATGCTATTTGGGATAAATCTTTAGAAAATTATCTTGTTGTTGCCTCTCTTTCAACTTCACCTGTAATTTGGTTAGGGGTGGTCTTTCTTATACCTCCACTCTCTAGGCAAGCTCGCATTTCTTCTATTTTCCTTACTTAGTTCAACTAATGGACTAAGTATATGTGGATATCTAAGTTTCCCTCAACTTTTTCTTATAGTCTTAATTTCTTAAAGTCTTTAGATAGACTTTCACCAATATCATCAACACTCTTTCTCATCTTAAATGGACAAGATTCATTAAAAACCACATTCATAGTCTCTTCAATTAACATTATTCTCTTGTTAAACATCCCATAAGCTCTACTAGTTAAAGAGTAACCTACAAATAAGCCTTCCTCAGATTTGGCATCAAACTTGCCTAAGTTATCCCTTTAAGATGAAATACTTGCAACCAAAAACTTTGAAATAGCTAACCTTAGGCATTTTCTCATACCACAACTCGGTCTTGTCCATATAAGGTCTTAAATATACCTTGTTAGATGCATGACAATAATAAGTTTTAGGGGTCAAATTGATTGAGTTTTTATTGATTATTTGTCAAATTATGACCCCTAATTCAGTGCTTAATTGTTGAATTTATATGTTATTATGATTAGTTTATAGGTTGTTGATTAATGATGAAGATTAGAGTAAAAAGACAAAAGTTTGCAAGTTTTTGTCCCTTCAATGGTGGGTTAAGAGTCCCCCTAGGTAAAGAAGACAAAATTTGCCTATCAACGGTGGGTTTAAAGTGTCATTGTCCATCTGTACAAGGTGTCGTTCATAGATCAAACAAACATATCCACCTCAAATCTCCATAATCACGACTTAGGTGTGATATTCATTAATGTTGTTGTCTTCTAATACCACGAGAGAGTTGCTAGAGTGAAAAATAAAAAGAAGAAGAAAAAAATGGATATACACATTCAATCAAGATTAATCATATATGAGTTTTGAGAGAGAGGCTCTTCCTTCTCTCTTCATTGTTTTCTAAGTAGCTTATAGGCTTCAAACACTTTCAATTCGAGTTCTAGGGTGTTTTCTAAGTTTCTATTTATTAGAGCTTGTAGCTGAGACATATATATGAGTTTCTAAAAAATCATTGGGGTTTTCTAACTTAGAATCTTTATGTCTTTGCTATGTTTTCGGATAAATCAAAGTTTATATTCTTAAGCTTACATCTTTGAATGTTCTTTAATTTTTCTACAAGTTCATGATGAATTAGAGCTATGTTGGAGTCCAGAATCAAGTTAGAGAGTTCAAGACACTTTCAGGAGCTTTCCTGGAATATTTTTGTAACTTCTAAACTTATTTTACAGCCTGTAATTTCAAATTTGTGAAGGCATGTTGCTTAAGTTGTATCTTTTATATGGTTTGATCAAGATGTATGGCTAAATCATTTTTATTACTAAGGATTAGTATATTCATGATTTAAAAGATCTTAAAAGCATGTAAAAGGGTCTAATTTTTGTTTATTAAGGGTCTAAAAGTTATTATTTAAAGCTAGCTACTTAGGATTAGAGTTAAAGATAATCTAAGCTTGAGAAATCATCTTAATTTGTTGGAAAACCTAATAAACAACACAAATTAATCAATGAATGACAAAACTTTGATTTTTTGTGGAAGTTAGAGATTTGACACTGCAAACCCAGAAATCAACTTTTTGAAATCAAAGCCTATTAACTTGATTTAAGGCATAACTAAACTTGAAATTAAGATTAATGGAGAAAAGGCAAAGTCTTAACCATAGCTTTGTTTTGATTTTGTAAAGGAACTTTAAATCAGCCCTTAAAATTGTCTAGAGCTTAGTAAAATCATCAATCACCAAATGCTTAGCTATTTTTCACATTTTGAATTTTTCAAAATTTTTTAAATAAATTAAAATTTATTTTCAAACTGATTAAGCCGGGTTATAGTAGTTTAGCATTGTTTCAAGTTTTTTTAGATTTTATAGATTTTCCTAGATAATTGTAATCTAATTAACCTAGTAATTAACTGTTTTCCTTATGGAATCGACATTTGAGGTTTAAAATACTCTACTTGATTACTTGTTTGATTGTTACACTTGCCTTAATAACATTGTTTTCAAAGTAAATTCATTAAAAGCATTCAAATTATCATAATCATTTAACCAATGCGCGACAATAAGCTACTACTTTCTCCCAAAAGTACTTAGGAACACTATACTTATTCAACATCGTCCTAACCATATCTTATAGGGTTTTATTCTTTCTCTCAATTACTTTATTTCGTTAGGGTATCCTAAGAGTTGATAGGTTATGAGTAATCCCATTTTCCTCACAGCATATCAAACAACTCATTCTCAAACTTCCCCTCATGATCACTACTAATTGATGATATCATATACACTTTTCTAATTAGACTCTCTTAGCAAAATTAATAAATGATTTGAAGCACTCATCCTTTCTAAATAAGAACATAATCGAAGTAAACATACTATAGTCATCAATTATCACATAATCATACAACTTTCCTCCTAAACTAGCTAGATGGTCCAAGCAAATACATATGTAATACTTCTAATCATATTCTTCTTCTTAAAAGAGGATTTGGATTGTTTTCCTAATTGACATGCATCATATATGTTAAACCAAGGTGGTTCTAATAATGTGTTTTGATGATGACAAAACATTATTATAACTAATGTTTAAGTCTTTGATGCTTTATAAGATAAGTTGATGGAACCTAAGGTAGAAGAGCTATATTGAAGATATTGAAGAGGAAGGTAGAAGAGCTCAAGCATGTGGATGATCAAGAGCTTGAAGATCAAAGATCAAATGATAAAGGTCACATGATGATCAAGCTTGAAAATCAAGTGAAGTTTGAAGATCAAATAGTTTAGAAAGAGTTTAGGAAAAGAGCTTAAAGTGTAAGTATCCTAAACTTGATCTTAATCAATGCTTGAAAATGGCTCTCACATTTGCACGAACATTTACATATAGACATATAGGAGTTGAATTGTGGTTTTAGTGATTAACTTGACTTGTTGATAGCCTTGATATATTAGGAATTGAATTAAGTGACTTATAGGATAATCATTGATGTGTTTATGCAACATGAATTGTTTTAATATGTTTGAATGTGTTTCAACATCTTTGTGTTATGAATTTTGGTTTAAGGAGGGTTTATGAATTGATTGAAAAGGTTTTCAAGTTCGTTAAAATGAAAAGGTTTCATAATCAAGGCAATTCTTATGTTTTGAATTGATTGAATTGTTTTGTTGATTTAATTTTGAGTAACATATCCAAATTGAATTGTTAAAGGTTACTCTTCACCTAATTGAATTGTTTTGTTCTTTAAAACTTGTTTAATGTTAGGAATTTGTTTGGCAAGTTTTAGAGTTGGTTTAGAGTATTTTTCATGCTTTTCTGGACATAAAACGGTGGGCTATTTATTTATAAACAGCGAGCTCACAGGGTGCCGTTGTACCCTATCTCTAACAAGCAGTAACGACGGGTTATTCTTAAGCTCAACGGCGTCGTTGATGGTCGCAGAGGGTGCTGTTATAGAGTCAGACTCCAACGACTAGTTTCCTGTTTCAGAAAAAATGACTTTTTAACCTTCTAACGGCTAGGTTTTATTCCTAACAACTCCAACCCCCTCCCAACACTATATATATGCTTCCTAAATAGATTTAACAAGTTTAGAATCCCTAAAAACAACATTACAAAGATCAATCACTCATATATTTAAAGCTTTCCTCATTTTCTGTATAGTTTCATTCAATTTCTATTTTCATGTTTTAAATCAGTTTTTTGTGTAGCAAAATTTGTGTTTTATGTTAGTAAGCTTTCAATTGATTTTTCCATTCATTAATTCGTTTGTTTCAAGTTTTCAAAGACAAATATACCAAAACTATCTCTATTTTGGTTAAATATTTTTGAACTTCTGTGTTCTTTAATTTTGAGCTTGCAAAATTATTTTTATTGATTTAAGATAGGTATAAACGTTTTTTTAAGGTATCAACAGTGCATAGGATCTTTTACTTCAATTTTTAAGCACTCAAATTGTGTGTTTGAGCTCAAAGAATACAGACTGCTCAAAACTATCAAAACTGTCGAGTTTTCTGTACAACACCTTTGAACATTTTTATTTTTATTTTTAATCAATTTTTGGGTGCCCAAATTCATTGTTTTCAGTTTGCCTAAGGTCCTAGGAATGTTCTGGTATTTTTGTTTCAATTTTTAAGTAATTATATTGTTTGTTTAAGCTTAATTTGTGCAGGTTGCTCAAAGCTATCCAGATTTGAGCATTCTGACTTTGTGCTTAGTTTTTATCATTAAATTAATGTGCTAAAATTGTGTTTGCTACTGAGATTTGTTGTTAACATATAGATTAATATTGCAATAGGTTTATTGCATTTAATTTGAATTATTTCTTTGATCAAATTCGTGTGTTTATAGGCTGTAACTTTAAGACTGCATATTTTGACAAATTTAGTGTCTATTTGTTCAATATGAAATTTGATGCTATAATCACATTTTGGTTGACTGAATTAAATTGTTTATGACCTATTAAAGTGCTAGGAGGCTAGATATAATCTTGGTTTGCTTCTAGAAGTTTCAGAATTGAGTTTATTGCATGAGCTTTAGTTAAACACCATTGAAGGTGTATTTGGTTACATAAATTGGGGGAATTTATTGATTATGGTATAGGCTGCTCTTTGCCTTTAAAATAGATTTGGATAGGTTACTATTGACTTGTAGAAATCAAGATTTGAATTGCATGATTGTGAA
>JAOXYD010241063.1:0-17107 GCA_028565735.1 Pinacopodium congolense | reverse complement strand
GGTTTATCTAAGGTTTATGAATTGATTGAAAAGGTTTTCAAGTTGGTTAAAATGAAAAGTTTTCATAATCAAGGCAAGTCTTATGTTGTGAACTGATTGAATTGTTTTGTTGATCTAATTAGCCTTGAATTATGCTTTAACACTTGTTTAAAGTCTTGTTTAATGTTAGGAATTTGTTTGGAAAGTTTTGGAGTTAGTTTAGAATGTTTTTCATGCTTTCTGGACATAAAACGGTGGGCTGTTTAACTTTAAACGGCGGGCTCACAGGGTGCTGTTGTACCCTATCTCCAGAAGGCATCAATGGCAGGCTATTCTTAGCTTAACGTCGCCGTTAATCTTTGCAGAGGGTGTTGTTATAGAGTCAGACTCTAACGATTAGTTTTCTGTTTCGGACATAACAACTTTTTAACCTCCTAAACAACTAGTTTTTGTTCCTAACGACTCCAAACCCCTCTCAACACTATATATATATGCTTCCTAAACATATTTAACAAGTTTAGATGCTCTGAAAACAACATTACAAAGATCAATCACTCATATACTCAAAGCTTTCTTTATTTTTTGTACAGCCTTTATTCAATTCATATTTTGAAGTTTTGAATCAGTTTCTTGTGCTGTAAATTTTGTGTTTTCTATTAGTTTAGATATAGAAGAAACTTAGAAAGCTTTAAATTGATTTTTTTCATTTATTAATTTGCCTGTTTCAAGCTTTCAAAGACAGTTATACCAAAGCTATCTTTATTTTGGTTAAACGTTTATGAACTTCTATGTTCTTCAATTTTGAGCTTGCAATACTATTTTTATTGATTCAAAAGTGTCATACACGTTTTTCTTAAGGTCTCAAGAGTGCATAGGATTTTTTACTTCAATTTTTAATCACTCAAATCGTGTATTTAAGCTCAAAGAACACAGACTGCTCAAAATTGTCCAAACTGACGTGTTTTCTCTATAACCTTTTTATTGGCTTTGATTTTGTGTTTTAATCAGTTTCTGGAAGTGAAAATTCATTGTTTTCAGTTTTCTTAAGGTCTTAGGAATGTGCTAGTATTTTTGTTTCAATTTCTAAGTGATTATATTGTTTGTGTGAACTTAATTTGTGCAGGTTGCTCAAAGTTGTCCAGGATTGAGCATTATAGCTTTGTGCTTAGTTTTGATTATTCAATTGATGTGCTAAAATTGTGTTTGCTGCTGCAATTTATTGTTAACATATAGATTGATATTTCAGTAGGTTTATTGCATTTAATTTGCATCATTTTGGTGATTAAATTTGTGAGTTTATAGGCTGGAACTTTAAGACTACACATATATTTGACAGCTTGTATGTATATAGGTTAAATCTGATTTTTGAATGCATTAATCACATTTCCAGTGTTCCAATTTGATTGTTTATGATCTATTGAAGTTCTAGGAGGCTAGATATAATTTTGGTTTGCCTCTAGAAGTTTCAGAACTGTTTTTATTACTTGTGCATTAGAGAAACACTATAGAAGGTGTGTTTTGGTGACTTGAATTGGGGGATTAACTTTGGTTGATTTATTGGCTGCTCTTTGCCATTTAAAATAGAGTTGTTAGGTTACTCTTAGCCTGTAGAAATCAAGATTTGAATTGCATTAATAATTGATTGTGAATTGGATTGGTTTAGGCCTTCATTCTTCATTGAACATTCCATATCGCATTTGTTGCATTTGAGCCCTTATCTTGTATTGATTTTGATCAAGGGTGTTATAAGCTATATAAGCTTGGGTTGAAGCTTAAGGGAGCTTGGTATAGGGGCTGTCCTTGTAGGACAAAATCCATAAATTGTATTAAAATTTGGCATTCCATTTGAGTTGAATTTTGGTTAAAGATATCATATTGCTTAAATTGGACTAAGGTGTTTAAAGTATTTTATTTCCATAAGAAAGTTTTAAACACCCAATTCACCTCCCTCTTGGGTGCCATAGGACTAACATTAATGATATCATTTATATGAGTATTCCAAGATACATGCTTAATATCTAGATTCAAAGATGAATTATAACCACGTACCTTATCATATTCAACATGTGAATATGGCAAACCGTGTTTGATTGTGATTTTACTTAGCCATTCTCTACAAGTAGCTTCATCTAACTTCCGATGAGATGATTTTTCACTTGTTCCACCTTTTATTAAAGACATTTGATATTTGTTACACTTTTCCAAATGCTGCAAAAGATTTTGTATTCCTACTAATGAATCCGCCTTGTATTCCTTGACTTTACAATGTTAACATTTGACTCTTTTTACCTTGTCAGGATACTGCCCACCATCAATAGCTTTAAACTCACTCCAAACCTTAGACTAAGACTTCTTTTTCCCTTTTTTATCAGAACTGCCACTTAAACTTCATTGGTTATTGCTGTCATTCTTTACATTTATTCTAGAAATCTACACCGTTGATTCTGTTATCACAGTCTGTAAATTTAAATATAAAGTTATTTAATAATATCTCTATAAATAAATTTTTTCAATAAGAATGTTAAACAGTACATATAGATGACATGCACGTTCAAAAAACATACTCAAAAGCATATATATAGAAAAAAATAAAAAAATGAATAAATTGCAAACACAATCATCTCCTGGTTATTTTGTAATTAAATTCCTATAGGCTGTAGCTATTTCCCAATTCACTGTGAAAGATTTGTATAAGAAAAGAGAAAAATCATCATCAAAAGTCCCTTAGACCTATCTTTTCATCGATCCAAAAGATTGGTCATTTCTAGCTTACTGGCATCATGACCATAGTCTATAAAAATGCAAGTGCAATAACATGTAAGATAAAACTGTACAGTTTTTCTTTCCCACCAAGAAGAGGAACATGACCAATTATTGCTTCCCCTCTAACGTGAAACCATTATGAAGGCTAAAGAGAATAACATGTCAGAAGAACTGTTGCAATGTTCCTTATTTACCAATTTCTTACAACTTGCCCGCCATTAAGAAGAACATAGTCGATGGACATATAAGAGCCATATGGTATTTAAAGATGATCATAATGATCATGGCAATATACAGTAACTACGAAGACAGTGGTCGATAATGAAGATTGGATAAATAAATCAAGTAGATCTCTGATGAGGGGTAGCTATTATCGAGCTAGACATGAAACATCGATTTAACAACAATATCACATGATCAAACTTTAAATAAAAATTTCATACATAAGGTCGTCCACTCCATAAAGCTTGGAGCCAAATTTGGTATGAAAGGAGGAGAGCTTTACCCTTATGAAAATATGTTGTAGTCGCCAAGTTTGACTAAGAAGAAGGAGTCTTCTTTAATCCCTTAAGAACATAGCTATCAGTTCTCTACTCCACTCTCTCAATGCTTTCGGCCCTATCACTCAATACATTTATGTAGCCGAAAAATTTGACAAAGGGAAGCTATCTAATTGCATGATGATTTGACACTTGTCTATGGAGTGGAGTGCTTCCTATTGTTTTGTTCTTTTTGCTTGTAGCTTTCCACTCTCAAGTCTTCTTATTGTCAACTCTTTATGTCTCTCTCTATTTTCCCTCTTCAGTCGACACTTCCAACCCCTCTTTATGCCCTTTTCTTATTAGTTTTAGGGATGGATAAAATGTTACAAATGGTTGTCGTATAGAATGAAAGGAAGGCTGCTAATGTGCTGCCAATTGACGTTGTTTAATCCTTCTTGCCTCTTTAAAACGCTGATGCATGCTGGCAAACTAAGATCATGTAGTTGTCATTTTAGGCATGGATAAAGGACTCCAAAGTGCTCCTCTTTGCTGCATTTTGCTTGTAATTTATATTATTTTATCTTTTTTTGTTTCTACATTAAAGAACATTCAAATTTACACCTTAATTGGTTCTAATTCTTCATACTTTGATCTAAAACTTGTGCTAAGATAATAAATATGCCATTAAGCACAATATAACACAAATAGAGTAGTTTTTCATGAAAAATAGGAATGAAGTCAAATAAAATAACATATAAAAATATTAAAAATTCATTTTTATATAAAAAAATGTTGATTTGATAGCTTACAACTATGCCATGGTAATTTGAATCTTATCCCTTCATTGTCTTCTCTTCTCTTCCCTTTCCTATCACTCGTGCTAGGGAGCAGCAACTTGACACATGAATTTACATCGCTCTTTCTTATATCTAGAGTCGCTGACGGTCGTGTAATTCCTGACAATGTTATCTAACCTTTTCTCAGTGATAGATTCAGATGGTCCAATTGCAAAAAATTATTTTATTATTTTTATTAGTTTATGGTGTGCTAATTTTATTAGAATACGATATATTTGTTTTGTTGGAGCAACATCAAATAAATTATAATTAGTAGTATTATGAATTTTTTGCTACATAAAGGTAAATAATATCTTTTTCCTACCATTTTTGTGGTCTTTTGCATTGTTTATATGCTTGGTTAATGACTGTCCTTTCTCCACTATCAAGTGTTTCATATTTAATTATTTTAGTTTCTTGTAAATAGTTTTTTAACCATAAATAGTTCAAAATAAATATAATAGATGGTTTTATATGACTATTTTTGTATTAGTACTTATATGATTATCAATTTATGGGATAATAAACATACAAGTGATTAATTTTTTGGGATTTTTTAAATTGAATGTCAAAACTTTTAAAAATTTTCAATTAAGTGATCAACCTTTTAAAAGTTTATCAATTAAGGTAAAAATTTTAACATTTGTAGGTTCATGTTAAAGTGGTAAATGGACTTCCACGTGACCATCCATGTGGCAAAAGTACCATGTTAGCGTCCACGTCTATATTCCTCCATTTAAAAAAATTTTCAATTCAGTTAGCAATCTTTTTAAAAAGTTTTAATTTAGTGAGTAACTTTAAATTTTTTTTAATTTAGTAACCAACATGCTAAAATTTTTTTAAATCAGGTCAAAACTAGTTTTTCCTTATAAAAATAACAAATGACTAATACACTAATATTTTATTAGAAAGTATTGTATAACGCTTTCTAAGTTTAGTTATTGTATAACGCTTTCTAGTCTTTCTAAGTTAAATATATAACTTCTTCCTTTAAAAGATTGAAAATTTTAATTGAAAATATTCAATTGTAAAATTTTTGAATAATTTCAAATATATTTTAAATTATATTTTCAATAGAATAATTTCATTTATTCAAATATATATAATTAAACAATTATTTATGAATGAAAACATATTTTAAATTGAAAAATATTCAAAACCATTTTACAATTGAAAATATTATTTCAAATATATTTTAAATTATATTTTCAGTAGAATAATTAAATTGAAAATTATTCAAAAATATGTTATAATTAAAAATATAATGAAAATTATTCTATTTCAATAAAGTAGTTTTTAATTTTGTAAAGGAATATAACTAAACTTAGAAGTCATTATACATTACTTAATAAAATATTAATGTATTAATCACTTATTATTTTTACAAAGAAAAATAAATTTTGACCTAATTTGAACAAAATTTAGAAGGTTAGTTACTAAATTAAAATTTTTTAAAAGCTTGCTTTTAGAATTAAAAAATTTTAAAGGTAGAGGAGTGTATATGTGACCGTTGATGACCACGTGACAAATCTTTTTACCACGTTAGTATGAATCTAATGACGTTAAAGTTTTTACCTTAATTGATTGACTTTTTAAATGTTGGTCACTTAATTGAAAAATTAAGTTTGTCACTCAACTGAAAAAAATCCTAAAAGGTTAATTATTCTTTTTTTATTATCCCCTCAGTTTATTTGTTATCCATATATGCTTATAAGATTGAATGATTCGTAAATCTAGTTATTGATAAATTATTTGAAAATTTATTAGTTTATGCAAATGTCAAGAAATTGTCTAGTTTTATTCATATATAATTAAATATGATGCATATTTATTATTTTGTATTCAATATGTGTAGGATTGTAATGGATAGATTTAACATATTAGTCCCTACCTGTAATGTAATTGGAGGAGCAGTCTTGAGTACAAAGAATGAGAGATCTTATGATAACACATTTGAGAGAGCTTTGGTTGAATATGATGTAAACAATGTTTGTGAACTGGTAAGTAAGGTAGGTTTAATTAAAGATGAGTATACTAAAATTGAAAATGATGGTAATGATGACAAGGTCGTTAGTGATGTAGTTTTTGATGATGCGGGATTAGTTTTTGAACATCAGTTAGTTGAAGTCCAAGTAAATATTCCAAATAACTATCATTTAGTTGAAATTAATTCTATAAATTGTGGAAGTACTATAAGAAGTAGTGAGTATCTTAGTGCAGAGGAATCAAGTGAATCATTGCGAAGATCAAATAAAAGTACTAGTCATCAACTAACTACTATAGCACTATAATAGTCATTGGGCATGAAATTTATAGCTACAAAGGAATTGAATGATACTATTGTTAATTATGCCATACAAGCAAGATTTAATGTGAGGTGGAAGAAGAGGGAAAGTAATAAGGTTAGGTTGGATGCATTGCAGGATATCCATGGGAGTTATATATTAACTTTAATAAGATTGATAAATGTTTCAAAATTAAGTATATGGTCTTGATCATAATTGTCATATAACAAACAAACCAAGAATAATATCTGCTAAATTCTTAATAAGATAGTTCAGGGATACAATACTTAAGAAGCCTGGTATATCAACAAAAAAGATAGTTGAAGAAATTAGAGAGAAGTTGAATATTTTTGTTAACTCTAGTATGTGTAGAGTAGGAAAAAGGAGACTCAGAAAGGAGAGGACCAGATTTTATAAATAAATATGCGAAATTGCAGGGGTTTATTCATGAATTGAGAATCAGTAATTCTGGATCTGCAGTAGAGTTACAACTTTCAAAGAATTAAGAAACTGCCTTGTTATATGTAACTAAATAAACATTGATATGGAATCAATAACGTTGAATATTTCAAAACTCAATTAGTATTACATATTTTTGATATAGTTCGAATGATTATACATTTACTTTGAAGCCATGAAAAAAGGATTGAGGCATTTGAGGCAAATCTTTTGACTCGATGGTTGTTTTTAAAGATGGAATTTCAGAGCTAGTTGCTAAGTGTTGTTGGGAGGGATGGAGATGGAGGATGCATCTCTTAGGATAGACAATTCTTGAGGTTGAAAACACTAATTCATAAGATGGTATTTCTGTTTACTAGTCTCATATTTAAAGATGGATGACAAAGATAGACTGATTATAATATTTGACATGTAAAAGGTATTGTACATGTAACATTGGATTTGTTTATGTAAACTGTGATTATACTAATTAATTTCCTATTCAATTATTATAAGGATTGATAAGAGTTATAGAAGAGACTCTACCAAGCATAATACATCAATCGTGTGTAAGACATATCTATTACAAATGGCATCAGAATTGGAGTGGAAAGGACTTGCGAAGACAATTTTGGAATGGTGCATGGTTAACATTTTTTGAGGATTTCAATGAACAATTAATGATACTTGACAAAATAAAACCTAAATGTGTAATAACTTTACTAGAATATCCAAAGGACAGTTAGGCTAGAAGCTATCAATCTTATGAGTCAAGTATCCAATGGTTGACAACAATCTGAGTAAAACATTTATCAGGTAGATTCTATCAGTTAAAGATAGATCAATATTATCTTGCTTGAAAATTTTTTTTTCCCAATCTAGTACACGTGAAGAAAGCAATGTGGCGTCAGATCAACCATTTTAATGTTATTAACATATCTGGTTCACTTTGTTTATAAATATGAAACCTAATACTGTTTGACAATCTATGATATTCCATATTTTTGTGACATTTACATAATGTATAGAAAATGAATGCCTTCTCTTGCCTATCTATAAATTAAAATTTTCATAGATATAACAAATTGTAATAACCAATAGAATTTTTATAAATGTCAATGCATATGTCATTGCAAATATCAATATAAAAGTCATTTTAAATTTCATGACTAATAATAACACAAAAATCAATACGGATGTCATTAAAAATATTAATACATATGTTATTACAAATAACAATGTTTTCATAATGATGTCAACATTATAAAACTATAACATAAAACTAAAAGTATAATAAATCCCACCACAATAGACATCAACGTTATCTTTTTTATCGTTCTATAACATATTAATCTTTTTCCTCTTCGAATTAAGTTGCCCTTAATTCTTGTTTGCTTCTTGTAACTCAAACTTATAATGTGTAGTAATTGTCCTTGTTTTAGATTCTTCCTTCAGTGTATCAATTTCTTTCTTCAGCTTGTTAATGACTTCAACAGCTTCATACTAAATCTATCATTGTATCACCTAAAAAAGTTACAACTTCTAACTTGCCAGGCATACTTGGTAAATCCTACATATAAGACAAGAAAATCTTAAGTTAACAAGTGAGTTAAAGCTTGCTTAATGGATAATTTCCACATTTACAAAATCTCCTTTCTGGATTATACTTTGACTATGAAGTTCTTAATGGGGCATTTAATCTAAAAAATAAACTACATTAAAAGCATTTGTATTGAATGACTTACAAGTTGATAATGATGATTCCATATTTAACTGGTGTGTTGCAATGACAGTTATAGATTAAAATATGCAGTAAATATGCATATAGTATGTATACAGTAATTATTCACTCAATTAGTTCATTATACTAAATCTAAACCATCCTTATCCATACAATTTAGATATTACATATTCAAACTTTACGATGGACTTACCAATAAGTTGAAATACTAGTTTCTTATTACTTTGAATGAGTTTGAAAGTTTGTTGTTGAAAGAGGTGTGTATTACATATTCAAACTTTCAGATTTTACATAGAACATTAATCATTTTTATTTGAAGTTAATTCTTAAAAGGAAATGCAAGCTATGATCGATGAATTCTTCCTTATCAGTAAAAATTTATTATCTAAACTCTTATTAAATGCATAAACATATACTTATAGACATATAGTAACTTGTTATGAAAAATAAGTATATTTGATTTGTTTGTATTAGACTAAATGATGATGAGCTCTATCTATGACGATTATAAAGCAACATCTGCAGGCAATTCATTTAGTGTCACTAATGGGTTGCTAAAATACTTGATGGACAATAGAGTTGATTTGATGCATAAGAAAAATGCAAAAAATCGAATTTAGTAATCACTAACTCTTTACAAGCCCAAAGTAGCTAAAACCAATTAATAGAGAATAGTATACGTATAACTAATGGTAACACATAAAAGTGTTTTATAACATATTTTTTAAAATCAAATTGGCTATAGTGGCAAAAGCCACTATTATCTTCTCTTATTCCATTCCATTTTGGGTTAGTAATTACTTCAAAGTTGGTAATAACATCATTTTATCTAAGCTAACTGAGGTGGTTTGGTCTTTACTAAATTAAATCAATCTTTCAACATAAATTTAAAACTAAACTTAAGACCAACTTTAAGGTAAGTGTACTTGTCAACAATTAATACAGTGAATTTAATTAAGTCAAAATTATCGTTTCCATAACGAAATATGTTGCAAATATTAATGTTGAACCAAAGGAGGTTCCAATCTTAGTTTTAACGATAACAAAACATAATTGTTACTAATAATTTAAGTTTATGTTGTAAAATTCAAAGATAGGTTTATTAAATGGATGATTCTATACGAAAAACTTGAAGCTTGAAGGCTAAAATTGAAGTTGATGGAAGAATAAGGGATATGACAGTTTCAAGACCTTAGTTACATTATTTTAAAAGTAATTGTAAGTTTTATTTACTGTTCAATTAATCTAAAGGATCAAATTTTATAATGCATTGCATATAGTTTTATAAGGTTTTATAAATTTTCATTATGTAGGCTAATTCATAATTTTGACGGGTCTGATTCATTTTAGACATTCATAACGTCTCAAATTATGTTTTAAATCTTGCTTGAAGTCTTAATTAATGTTAGGAAAGTGTTTGGAAAGGTTTATAATTGAATTGAGTCTTGTTTTGTGTTTTCTGGGTTATAAATGGAAGTTGAACAGGAGATAAACAATGCAAGGGGACTATTTAACCCCTGTTTCCTAGAGACCTCAACGATGGGTGAGCAGAGACCTAAATAGCACTATAAAGGTCCCTAGGAACTGTCATTTAGGTCCTTATCTCTAACGATTAGTTTTGGTTTCATGTTTTAACTAATTTTTATCTTTTAAGTGGATAGTTTTGCTATCCAACATTTCTAAACCCTTCCTCACCTTATATATACCATTCCTAAAAATTTTGATCACTTATTTATTCTCTCAAAACAAGTTTACAAGATTAAAATCACTAAAACCTCAAAGTTGCTCAAGTTCTTGCTATTTTTGGTTCAATCTCATCTCTCTCATCATTAATCTATTTTTGAGGTTGTGAAATTGTTGTTTTATACTAGTTTAAGTGTTTAAGATTTTTTATAATCAAAATTTTATATTTTAGGGTACTTATTTATTTAGATTAAAGCTTAAATTTTCTAACTTATCAAAATTGTTTCTATTGAGCTTGTTTTTTTCTTTAATCATGATTTTATCTATCTAAATCAGTTTCTAGGTATTTGATTTTTCTATTCTTAGTTTTTTTAAGTGTTTAAGTGTTTCATAGATCAATTTCATGCTTCATTAATTGCTTATATTGTAATATTCAATCTTATAAAGTCTTAAACATTAAAATTGTCCAGTTTTGCATGTTCTGTCTTTCTTTCAGATATTTAATTGCTCAAATCCGAACTGGTTCCTTCCAATTTGCTATATTTTGTTTGTTTAAGATCTCAAGGGTTTCATTGATTATTCAAATGAATTTGTAGAGGCTTTTTTGCGTGTTTAGAAGCAATTATATTCACATTGATCAAAACTCTCTAGATTTCATTCATATATCTTTCACTTTAATTTTCATCATATTGACAAATTTTTAGTGCAACCATTTTGCCATATTAAGTTTTTTTAAGCTTTCAAGTGCATCATAGTTTCATTATATCATTTATTGAAAGCTAGAACCCTTAGTTTTATTAAGCTTTAAGTGAAACACTGTGTATTTTGTTACTTATAAGGGGATTATTGAATTATTTTGTTGGTTAATTTTGTAAAGACTCCTATTTTCCATCAAATTCAAAAGGGTATTCTTCACCTTTAACAAGAATATTGTATCTTGTAAGGGTTACTCTTCACCCTAGAAGATGATTGTAATTGATTTTTGATTAGTTACTAAAATTTCTAACAAGTAATTAGAGAGAGGACGTAGTCTATCTTTGGTATAGGCGAACCTCCATAATTTTCAGTGTCTTTCTCTTTCCTTATTACATGTTGTGTGGCTTGGATATTGGTATAATTGTTATCAAATTGGCATTTACATATACATATTATATTATGTTGAATATTGGTTTAGTGATTGCATTTAGTTTAAATTGGTTTAGGTGGTCAGTTTAATTAGTTTAAAAAGTTTTAATCACTCAATTCACCCCTCCTCTTGAGTATCTTTAGGGTTTACAATTAGGTCAATCAGATTATAATTATTTTGGGGATTTAGATTGGTTAATTTATCAAATTAAAGGCTACTAAGCTAAACTAAACACTTCCAATTAATGTAAGGCAGACCAATATTGTATTTAAGGATTATTAATCCTAAATGACTAGCTAAGGTTTCAAGTTTTCAATAATTTAATTGAGTTATTAAAGATTATGATGCATGATCTAGGATATCTTCATAAAATTAAGACACGACAGTGGTTAAGACAATGCATTTTATTTATTAATCCTATCTTGTAGTTTGCTCATTTAGCAGACGTAGGTAATAGGCATAAAGTTTAATAAATTTAATAAAAAAATTCCTTATTTAAGGATTAACACTCTCATAATTAACTAGAGTTTGGTCATTCACTAATGTAAATTACGTTGTTTAATGATCTTTCCAACAATTAAAGTAAATTTCTCGGGTTCTTAATCATGACTCTATTTTAAGCAGCCATATTATAATAGAGGATTAAACTTTCAAATAAATAATATTAGCATCTAAACTTGCATAAGAACTCAATTAAAACATCTACTAGCCTTACCTTAGCTAAAAATCAAGTTGGTTATACATATTAATCAAAGAACATAAGATATAGGGTAAAGAACACATGTATTATGATTAATCCAAATAAATATAAAGATACAATGAGATTAAGGGTTTAGAAAACATCAAATAAAGCCCCAAACTAATTTTTAACTCTAAATTATGATAAGGGTTCATTTCATATGATTTTTCTTGATATTTTGATGATGATTTACCCCTATTTTGATGTTAAAATGGTTGATTTATGTCTTGAAATGTTTAATTTGCAGAATAATATCAAATTGAAGTGGAAATCAGGAAAAAGAGGAAAAAACGTAGCTAAATAGGAGAAAAACATGGGTTTGTATCCTGGCCATGTTTAACCTTTACAGACCTGCATTTAAGTCATGAACAGGAGTCAAATGCGGGTACTCAAACGACGCCATTTAACTGTTCTTTAGATGTCATTTAAGTAAAAGTTGTTACATTTTTAGCTGGTTCTTCAATTTTGATTGATGGTAACTTGTCCACTTGCTTCCTACTTGCAGCTAAGACATATATGAAGCCAGATAACCCAATTTCGAGCATGTTAGACTAGATTTAGGCTGCAAAATTCAAGATTTAGCTTAGGGTTTCTTCTTTTCTTTTTTTTAGTTAAGTTTCTTTCTTTCTTTTTGTTTCCAGGCTTGTTCTTTATAATTTCAGATTATTGTTAAGGATTCCAGGAGTTTTTTAAGTTGATTGAAGATTGTCTATCACTTTGGATCAATATTTGGTGAAATCTAAACCCCTCTTTCACTTACTTCACTCTTTTTGTTCATTTATGTCAAGAACATATGTTGTTATAGATGAATCTAAAATTTCTTATTTATGTATGATGTTTTAAGTTGATTTCTTGCTAAAGACAGGTTCTTTAATGCTTTAGTTGAGTTCTAACCATATGATTAGATGTTAATCTTTGTTTATTTGAGTTTTTAAGGCCTATCTTGACTTGATCATTTAATATAAGATGAAAGATGATTGAAGATTCGAGAAATCTACTTTAATCATTGGAAAAATTATTAAACAACATGGTTTTATTCGAAGATCCGAGAAATCTACTTTTGTTAATCATAAGGGTACTAATCTTGAATATGGGATTTAGGATTATAACTTCTTGAACTTTAAGCGTAACGCCTATTAATTGAATGAATAACCAAATTTCAATTGAGGATCGATAGAGATAAGGCATTGACTTAACTATAGAAATGTTTTGAGTTAGTGGAGACCGTAGATTAGGCATTCCAATAGATTCCATAGCTCAATTTAGTCATTTAATACCTAAGTCTTAAATAGTTAGTCAATTTGGTAATTTTTAATCTAATCTGAGTTCAAAGGCATTGATTGAAAGTTTTTAAGTTAGTTTAGCTATTTTCAGACTAATTTAGTAAGCTAATCCCTTTAAACTTAGCAATCTTGGACTTCCTAAATATTAGGAATATATCGGTGTCAATTATTCTATATGTAAATAGTGTGTATATTATGTTATTTTTTCTTTTCTTCTTTATCTTCTATGTTGTTTTTCTTTTCTTGTTTTTTATGCATGTTTTCTATTTAGTTTATTTGTTGCACATCTTTTTCCACCTAGTTCTAGTCATTAAAAGATGTGGGAGTAATATGATTATTGGTAGAATCACCAATGGTATACGCTAGAAGAGGTAACTTATGAATGGGCGAACCACAATCAATTAAATAATAAATTCTATACTTTTGATCATTCCCCTTCTCCTAATTTTTTATGGCAAAATCCATCTCAATTTGAGTTGTCTTTTTCTCCTTGTTAATTTTCTCATTACTAAGATTTTTCTGAGCAATTTTCTAGATCATCTTATTAACCTTCTTCTGATCATGAAGCTAGAATAGCTAAATTAATTGAAATGAGGGATTTAATGAGAGAATTTAGAAAAATGCAATCCTTTATTAAAGAAAGTAGAATTAAGGATAAGTCTTTTTTAAAACTGCAATTAGAATCCCAATTGGCATAATTAGAAGGATCTATTCATGAATATTCTCCATTTTCATTGCAGGCTTCCCCTACATTAGAATTAAGTGAATTAAATACTTTTAACATGCATAATGGTGAGGAAGAGCTTTCTATTTCCTTTGAACAAATGATAATGAGCAAGAATTTTTAATTCCTTCTAACATTAATGATGCAAGAATTGATTAATGTTCTTCAAGTGCCATTTAAGTTTGATTTATTTGTTCTTAAAGCTTGTTTTATCTTGATCACTTAAGATAAGATAATAAATGATTAAAGATTCGAGAAATCTACCTTAATCATTGGAAAAATTAGTAAACAACATGGTTTTAATCAAAGATCTAAGAAATCTACTTTGGTTGATCATGAAATTACTAATCTTGAATATGGGATTTAGGATTAGAACTTCTTGAAATTTAAGCCTAACACCTATTAATTGAATGAATAACCAAACTTTAATTTAGGATGATGAGAGATAAGGTAGTAACTTAACTATAGCAATGTTTTGAGTGAGACCCTAAATTAGGCATTCTAATCCATTCCATAACTTAATTAAGTTATTTAAGATCTAAGCCTTAGCTAGTTAGTCAATTTGGTAATTCTTAATCAATCTGAGTTCAAAGGCATTCTTTGGAAGCTTTAGGTTACTTTATCTATTTTCAAACTAATTTAGTAAGCTAACCATTTTAAGCTTAGCAATCTTAAGCTTCGTAAATAATTGTAATTTGATTGCATTATTATCCACACTATTCCTCGTGGGTTCGATACTCGGAGTCATAAAAATACTCCACTTTATTACTTGTGACTACTACACTACTATATTAAATTATATGAGCTTATTGAGTATTAAACAAACGCATAAACAAATTACATGCTCTAACTCTTAGAATCCTTAAAAACAACTTGGAATCTCTAATACAAAAGATGGAAATAAAAAACTAAAAGAAAATCCTATCTAAAGTGAAATATGAAAAATGAAAAAAAGAGAGAGAATGTTTCTATTGCTAAAATCTATTACTCTAACTCCTTCAAGATGATTAAATATGTCTTAAGCAGGGGTTTTGCAAAGTGGATTGTAAGTTGTTTGAAAAATCACTAAAAATCTAGATAGAAAATGTGTCTATGGATATTAACGACGCTTAAAACCAAATATCAATAATGTCATTATAATCCCAAATTAATTTTTTGTCTCTAATCCGTACATTAACGATGGTTTGCTAAAGAATAACGACATTGTATATATGGTCACATTGAACTCCTCAAAAGAGTATAACAAGTGTTAACGATGGAGAACAATGGCACTGTTGAATGGCCATATTGATCTCCTAGAAAATGCTTCAAACTTGATACATTTTATAGAAATCTTCATTCTTAGACATCATCCTACAAATTAAACAATATCAAACATAAATTAGACAATTTAACATCAAAATAGGGGTAAAGATATATTAAAAAACATTTTAAAACTCTATAAACTATAACCACCCATACTTAAATGCCATCATCTAATTTCAAATAAAATATAATCATAGGAAAGATGTCAAACTCATTAAATATAACCACTGAATCTACTTCCTTAATCATTCAAGCATAATGCGTCATCAAGATGCTATATGACTAATTATTCATGTCGAATCACAAGCAAATTCAAATCACTTTATACTTCTTCAAACTTTAATTTGAGTTATAAAATTTAATTCCAATATATAAAATGAATATACATAAAGTAATAGGCATTAACCTTTAAACAAATTCATATATTTTATTTATATAAAAGATATGAATTATAAACTGAAAATTGTGAGCTTTGAAGACTTGATTGAGAAGTCATTTAATTTTTTTATGCAAAAATGAACATCTTGTCATGAACTCCCTCAATCACTTAACTAAATCATATAATCAATTGACTACTAATACCACTCTTTAACTTTAATCTTTTTATTGGTATGAAGCTAACGAATTGAATTTATTACTCACTTGTTCAAACATTTTTTTAAGTTTTTAGATAAGATGATAAAAATGTTTTAGTTAGAAATATGTATTTTATATACAGAAAATCCTACTGATCATCAGATATCTATTATCTAAAGGCATAAAGCAATTTAAACCATTCTTTCATAAATGTTTATAAGTAACCATATAACACTCAAATCATCAAAATAATCAAAATTAAAAGAAATAATTTCAACAATATGCTCTACAAGAAAGAAAATTTTTCATAAATTATATATCATTGAGAAAAAGATGAAAAAATGATAACCTTTAGGGCAATATATCAATTATATAAGCTCTTAAGTGTGTAATATAATCCCTCCCCTGTACATTGTCTCTAATGTTAAAAAATTAGAAAGAAAACATAATAAAAGGAAAGATGGGAACATGAATACATCCCTAAAGGATATGTGACGTATATTGATCCATTTTGTGAATAAGAGACTCGAAGTAACAAATTGAAAGCCAATAAAAGAAATTGAAAGCATAAAGACAAAATAGATATAAATAATACTCCACTATCATAAATGTGATCAAATAGTACATCCAGGAGTACAAAATATAAAAAGAAACATGTTTAAAACAAACATAGAACATTCTTAAGCAAAATACAAAATAAACATTTAGAAAACATCTAACTACTGAGCGCTAGGTCATGGGATCGCATATAATCCCACATTATATTAATTTATGCTTGCAGGTGATCCATCTAACCTCTAAGATCAGCCATGCTAGTCTACATCTGACTTTGAAGATCAACCTTACCACTCTCCATCCTTAATAGGATCTTTGAAATGATGCTAAAGGGTAGTTCATGAGGAAAGCAAGTAGATGGAATAGATGGTGGTGGAGGTTTGGAACTGGGTGCAAGCTCAAATGATGTGCCCTCCTTATTACCGGCCTTAAGAACTCGAGTTAGAGCAATAGGATCCTCAACTCTCTCATTTGCATGGAACAAATAGAGTTATAAGTTACGCGCATACCTGCCAACTTTTATATACTTTCGCAGTTTAATGTGGAGTATGTTGTCACTGAAGCTTCAAGAGGCTAAACAGGAACCTCGCCC
>JAOXYD010241053.1:0-17108 GCA_028565735.1 Pinacopodium congolense | reverse complement strand
TTAAAATCACTTAAATTAAAAAAGATGCTAAAATAACTGATTTATGTAACGACGCCAAAGGCTTGTTTTTGCTAATTTTAATGCTATACCACAACTATATGGATTGTAGTTTTATGGTATAACAAATATCATCCTACAGGGATTAGGATTAGTCACCTAATAACTTAAGTTATAATTTTTTCAAGGCACACAATAAAATAGAAACAATTGAAATTAAACTAAACTAAAACAATCTAACAATTTAATAATCAAGAGTGTAGGAACTTTAGAAACAAAGGTAAACATTAGGAATTACTTCTATCCCAATTTTGTCTCTCCTTAACCTTATTGATTCAAATATGTTTGACCGAAGATATCCTATATTTTTTATTACACTCTCTCAAAGTCTAACCAAGTGTCCTTAATTGGAGTAAAATAGGAAGAGATTTCCAATCTCTTAATCTCTCAAAGCCCTTCCTAAATATCTAACTAGTTATAAAGCAATCTTATAGATAATTAATCAATTAACTAAGATCTCTCTTCAATTAATGAATAACCTAATGTTTATGGGTCTATTAGGGAACGAACTCTTGTTATACAATCTAAAACTAATTTTCTTTTCCAATCTCTTGATTTGAATCAAGAAGTGAGCACAATAAAAATCATTAGCACATTGCAGTGAATCAATAAGATAAAGGCTCAAAAAAATATTTCAAGAATAATCCCTAAGAGAAAAGTTAGCTATATATAATGTAAATAAGTTCCTAAACAATCAAATTTCTCATACAAAAAAGTAGAAAAGAAAAGAAAGAAGAAAACTAGATGAAGCTTGAAAATCTTTCTTTTTTACACTTAGTGTAGAAAATCTAGAGAGTTGGTTGTTCTTGATGTTTCCTTAGGTTAACATTGTTTTCTCCTTTGGTAAGCTACCAAAAACCAGCTCCTTTCCTATTTTGTTATGTCATAAAATATTTCTTTGTGGCTTTTAGGGTTTCCAGCCCTTTTTATATCTTAAAACATCTCTAAAAACCTAAAACATATGCAAGCTGTGTGATCTTTAAAATCCAGTGTCCTTTGATCGTGGGGCTAGAGGCTTCAATCATTCTTGCACTCTCGATCCTGATAGTGGATTGTGGAAAATCCCACGATCGTGGACTTATATTCCTTCAATTTTCCATTCTTCTTCTCCCCTTTTGCTCCTTAGTTTAACTCCAATTGTAAACATATTAAGCATTTACACAAATATGATCCAAATCATGCTCAATATCAAAACTTAAAAACACATAAACAATAAAAAAATAACATTAAAAAACATAATTATAAGTCCTAAACGTAGTATTACCATCCTAAATACTCAAAATATCACACTTAACAACCAAGTAAACACATCCTAATGTAGACCTATCACTAGACTCAACTTAACTCTATTACATTTGATAAGTACACTTACCTTTTCGTGTGTTGTGATATTGTTTAATGTGTTCTTGGATATTTTAAAAAAAACTTAGATAGGCAGACAACACATCAACCTCCAAAATATAAAGATACATGTATGTTTACAATCCCTTATATGATATATAATATAGGAATTGAAAAAATAATGTGTGATTTAGGAGCTTCTATAAATTTCATAACTCTTTCTATTTATTCATTATTGCATTAAAATAAATGGATGTGATTATTCAACTGGCTTATTAATCTAATGCACATATAAAAGGAATTCTAAAGGATGTTTTAATGCAAGTTAATGGTTTGATTTTCTTTACTGATTTCTATATGCTTGACATAGAGAGGGAGGTTCTCCTAATTCTAATTTAATTTTATTAAGGAGATTGTTCCTTAAAATATCACAATAAAAATAATGTGTATAGTGGAATACTTATTATGAAATTTGACAGTGAAATTATTAAATTTAATATTTATGATGTCATGACATATCTTAATAATGTGTCTTCTTTTTCTATTATGGATGTTGTTGATTTTTCAGCACAAGAAACATTTGATTTTATTGATGATGATAAGCTAAAGGTTGTAATTAATAAAAGCTTCACTCTTAAAGGATTACAAAAAATATAGGAGAACTGTCTAATTTGTAGGATATGATCAATGAATTGGAATCACTTAAACATCTAAGGTATAATGTGCCTTACATTAATTTACCTCTCTCACACATAAAGCTTGTTCCTTCTGTTGTGTAGGCTCTGAAGTTAGAGTTAAAACCTTTGCTTAATCACCTGAAGTATGCATTCTTAGGAGAAGAAGAAATTGTTAAATGGATAATACCTAACAAACTTAGTGTTGTAGAGGAAGAAAAATAGATTCGAGTGCTTAGAGAGCAAAAGGAAGCTGTTGGATGTGCTAGAGTTGATTCTACTTGCATGCATAGGATATTGTTAAAGGAGAACTCAAGCCATCTAGAGAACCTTGACATCGATTGATAAGATAAAAGTGGTAAAAGGAAAATTTAAAACTTCTTGATGTTGGTGTAATCTATCCAATCACAAATAGTAAGTGGGTAAACCGATTTAGATTATTCTAAAGAAAATAGGTATGAATATTATCAAAAATATTGATGGTGAATTAGTGCCTACTCTTGTGCAAAATGGATGACGAGTTTATATAGATTATAGGAAGTTGAATGTCATAACTAAGAAAGACCACCTTCACTTGTCTGATTGGTACTTTCTCTTATTAAAAAATGTCATTTGGACTATACAATACTCATGGTATGTTTTAAAGATTTATGGCTAGTATATTTTCATACTATGTCAAGAAAATCATTGAGGCATTTATGGATAACTTCACATTCTATAATGATTATGTTGATGTATGTTTGACTAACCTCACTAAAGTGCTTAGAAGATGTATACAAATGGGCCTTTTTTTTTGAAATTATAATAAATGTCATTTAATGGTGAATCAAGATATTATTGTAGGCCATATAGTATCTTTTAATGGAATTAAAGTTAATAAAGCCAAGATAGATGTTAATCTTTGCCTTACATTGCAAATGTGTAGGAGGTTCATTCTTTTTTTGAACATACAGGTTTCTATTCGCTCTTTATCAAAGATTTTTCCTAGATGACTCAAACTTTATATAATTTATTATAAAAGGATATCATGTTCGAATTTGATAAGGCGTGCAATATGGTGACATTTGACAAGTTAAAGGAGATGTTAACCTTAGTATCAATTATCTAGCAACCTAATTGGAAATTAGCTTTTGAGATCATGTGCAATGTAAGCAACAATGATGTTGGTGTTATGCTTAGATACAGATTTACTAGATCTTTGTATGCTATATATTATGTTCTAAAAATTATTAATAATACACAATGCAATTATTTAATAACCAAAAAAGAATTTTTAGCCATCATTTTTACTTTAGAATAAATTTGCCCTTACTTGCTGAACACTACACTTATTGTTTATTTTAAACATGTAACTCTCAAGTACTTACTCTTATAAAAAATCAAAACAATGTCTCATTGGATGGATACTCTTGATACAAGAGTTTAATTTAGGGATATGTGACAAAAAAGGTGCTAAAAACTTGGTTTCCGATCATCTCACTAGGCTAACTATAAATGAAGAGCCATTACCATTACTGGATGATTTTTTAATTAAGTATCTCTTTTACCTTTAAAAGACAACTCCCTAATTTACTAATGTTGTGAATTATTTAGTCATTAACACATTACCTAATGATTTATCGAGAGCTAAAAAATATAAAATCAAAAGTGATGCTAAATACTATGTTTAGGATTTCTGACCAAGTTATTAAAAGGTGTATAACCTAATAATAAGAGATCCTCTTATTCTTACCTTTTATGATTCATACGGGGGACAATCTGACCCTAAGAGAATAATATGTAAGATGAGTATAGATTATTTTGGTTTTGATTCATGATTTTCATATGTTTTGTAAGGCTTGTGAATATTGATTAAAAAAACTAGAAATTAAGGGCCTAGAGGTCTAACTCCATTGAACCATATTCTTGTTTGTGAAATTTTTGATACGTGTGGCATTGATTTTATGGCCCTTTCCTTTCTTTTCATGGTAATGTTTATATTTTGCTTATTGTAGATTATTTTTTAAAGGGGTGGAAGCTAAGGTTACTTGAACTAACAATGCGAAAGTTAATGCATATTTTGTTAAATCTCATATGTTTTTTAGGTTTACGATACTAGAAGTCAAAATTAGTATTTGTGGTAATCATCTATGCAATAAAGTGGTGAGAACTCTATTTAATAAGTAAAATGCCACTCATCGCAACTCTACAACCTACCATCCACAAAACAATGGACATGTTAAGGGATCTAATAAAGAAATCAAATCCATACTTGAAAAAAATATCAACTTGAATAAGAAAGATTAGATTATAAGATTTAACGGGGAGCTAGAAAAACGTCATTTTAGATATTAACATCCCTTATCAATGACGTCGTTGATCCTCAATAAAAAACACTATTTAAGGTAGTCTGTGCAGCAATACATCAATAAGGTCGTTGATCTTCGATACAAAAGCACCCATTAATTAGTTTGGAAAATGCAATATTATTGTTTTGTTAGTAAAAGACTATTTTATCCTTACTTTTTTGTGTTGTATGTTTTATATTATCGTGTGTAGCCACTTAGAGGGAACTTTTTAAAATTTTGAACATTACTTTGAGATTTCAATTGAATTTCTTTAGTTTTTCAAAGGAGTTTCGTATAACCTTTTAATTTTCAACATTATACACTATGTCAGGTGATATTAAAGTGAGATGTCAACTAGGGGTGATAGCAATAGTTTTCATGACAATGTTAAGGAGACTAGGACTCCTTTCCTTAAAGATGAAGCATTGCAAAATTTGAAGCAACATATAGAGTAATAGATAGAATACAAATTCTAATGTTTTAACAAACATCTTAAGGAGATTGCGGAATCTTTAGATGCTTTAGGAATCGATGCATAGAAGAGGCATAATGACCATAGAAGGCTAGTGGTGGAGATGGGTCATAGTGAATTTATGGACAGAATTGTGCCTGCGAGGAGACAATCAATCTATAAGGAGGACTCAGAGGAGAAGATCATTATGAGTCAAATAGATTAGGGAGTTAACAATAACATTATGGGCTTAGGAGGAGAGACACCTGTGGTGGGTTTTAAGATAAACTGAATGTAGGCATCCCATATTTCAATGGTAGCTTGGGCATTGAAGATTTCTTGGATTGACTTACAAAAATGGATAGATTCTTTGAGTATTTGGAGATTACATGTAAGAATAGAGTCTAGATTGTGGCTTGTAGGTTGAAGGGAGGAGTTTTAGCATGGTAGGAAAGAATTCAATCATGAAGGGAGCTAGAAGGGAAGGGTCTTGTGCATAGATGGTACAAGATGAAATTCTTACTGAATTAAAGTTCTTATAGCCAGATTATGAACATATTTTGTTTCAACAATACCAACTATGCAATTAAGGAGGTTGACCAGTGCATGAATATATTTCAAAGCTTATAAGGTTGACGAAGCAAACAATCTTCTAAAATTTGAAGGGTAATAGGTAACCTGATACTTGGAGGGGTTTAGGTCAAAGCTTCGGGATATAATTAGATCACATGTTATTTGCACATTTTTAAATGTAAATAATATGGCCTTAAATGCTGAGATGATGCAGCAGGAGCACAATAGGAGGAGTGTGGAGAGATATAAAGTTGTAGTATCTACTAAGAAATATAAACTTGTGCATGAGTTTACTTCTTGTAGCCATGAAATATGGATTGTAAAGGACAAAGTTGATGGAAAAGGTTAATGGTGGAGACCTATGACAAAGAGGTGAAGATGCATGAGAACCCTCATGCTAAGTCAGCTATGGGGAAGTGATTTGATTGTAGCCAACTTAGGCATAAGTCTAATGAGTGTCTTTTGAGTACTACAATGAACTTTGTAGAGAAGGATGATGATGATAAGGGGATTGCTTGTGAGGTAGATAGTGATGATAATTATGAGTACGAGGTTGATAAAGGTTTGCTGTCTGTGGTAAGGAAAATAATGTTAGCACCTAAGTAGGAGAATTAAACTTAAAGAAATCAATTATTTCATACGAGGTGCACCATTTATGATAAGGTATTCAAGGTGATTATTAATAGTGAGAGTTGTGAGAATATTATTGGAAAAGGGGCAGTAAAGAGATTGGAGTTACTTGTAAAGGAAAACTTTAATCCTTATACCTTATAGTGGTTTAAAACTGCAGTGGTTAAGATAAAAGTGATAGAGATGTGTAGAGTCTCATTCTCGATTGGCAACTATAAAGATGAGGTGTGTTGTAATATTATCAACACAGATGTTTATCATTTATTGTTTAGGAAACCATGACAATTTAATATGGATACTCAACAGTCAGGAATGAGTAACAAATATCAATTGGACAAGGATGGAGTCAAGTACACATTCGTACTGCTCAAAACTAAAGCACCAACCTCTAAATATAATGTCTTCTTATCCATTGCCAAGAAATTCGAGGTGGAGATCAAGGAAACTTGTTAAGTGCCTCCTTTAGTGGTCAAATAGGTGTCGATAAGTAAGGCTGAGTTTTAAGTGGAGGGGGTACCCAAAGTTGATGCGACCTTTACTACAAGAGTTTAAGAAGTTAATGTCATATGATATCCTGGATGGGCTACCACTTATAATATATATCCAACACCACATAGATCTTATTATTGGTGCCAGCTACCAAATTTACTGCACTATTGAATAAATTCAAATGGAAGCATTAAAGGAGAAGGTAGAGGAATTATTATGGAAAGGTCATATATAAGAGAACATAAGTCTATGTGTAGTCACTACGTTATTGACTTTGAAGAAAGATTGCAGTTAGTGAATGCATATCAATAGTATTGTCACCAATTGAACCACTAGAAGCTACAAATTTCCTATTTTGTGGTTGGATGATATGTTGGATTGTTTACGTTGTGTGAAGGTATTTTCAAAGATAGATATGAAGAATGAGTATCACCAGATTTGCTTTAGATTAAGGGGAAGACAAAGATCAAGATAAAAGATAGCATGTATAAGTGGATGGTGATACTATTTGGATTATCCAACGCACCAAGTACTTTCACAAGGCTAATAATTTAGGTTCTAAAACCTTTTATTGGTAAGTTTGTTGTGATTTATTTCAATGATATCCTAATCTACAGCCATTCAAAGAAAGATCATTTGTTGCATCTATGTTGTGTACTGAAAAGCTTTACAAGACAACCATTTATACATTAATCTTAATAAGTGTAACTTCGTGAATGATATGTTAATATTATTGGGGTATGTTGTGTTTATGGATGGAATAAAGGTAGATGAGGAAAAAATTAAATCAATCAAAGAGTGGCTAACACCGACCAATGCGAGGGATTTGAGGAGTTTTTATGGGTTGGTGACCTTTTACTAAAATTTCATCAAGCAGTTCACTACTAATATGACACCAATGATAGAGTGTTTAAAGAACGGAAATTTCCAATAGGGAGAAGAGCCAGACAAAAATTTTACTCTACTAAAGGAGAAGATATATAAAATATCAATTTTAACTTTACCATAATTAAATAAACAATTTGAGGTTTATACACTAGTGGAGTGGGGATAGAGGCTTTCCTTTCTCAAGAGAAAACATTAATTGCATTCTTTAGAGAAAAACTTAGCAAAGTTAAAAGGAAGTGGAGAAAGAAAGACAAAGAATTTTATTCAGTAGTGAAAGCATTGAAAAATTAAGAGCATTATCTGGTGACTAAGGAATTTGTTTTGTATTTATACCATTAAACCTTACAATACTTGAATAGTCAAAAGCAGAATAGTAATGATATGCATGTGAGGTGTAGTTAACTCCTACAAAAGTTTTTGTTAAAATTAAGGCACAAATTAAAGATTCAAAATAAAGTTCCAGATGCTTTAAGTAGGAGGGAGCCTTATTGGTTACTCTCGGTCATGAAATTATAGGTTTTAAGCAATTGTGAAATAATTACGAGCATGATGACAACTTTGTAAAGGTATGGGATAAAGTTTCTCTTGGTGGATCAACTTATAGATTTTATATAAAAGATGGATACTTAATGCACAAAAACTAATTATGCTTGCCCAAGACATCATTAAGGGAGTAGATGATGCAAGACTTACAAGTAGGATGACTAACAAGTCACTTAGGATGTTTAAGACATTTGTAGCAACCGAAGAGCATTTTTATGAGCCTTAATTAAAGAGAGATGTGTCCAGATTTGTAAAAAGATGCTATATATGCCAAGCAGTGAAGGGACAATCTAAAAATACAAAGTTGTGTATGCCATTACCTATACTAGAGAATATATAGGAAGATTTATTGATATATTTTATTTTAGAATTACGTTGGACCAAAGAGAGGCTAATTCAATATTTGTCATAGTTGATAAGTTCTTTAAAATGTCCCATTTTATTCCTTATAGGAATAAATCCTTATAGGAAGAAATTGTATGTATTGGGTGTTGGTCAATTGTTTTTTAAGGATGTGGTTTGCTTACATAGAAAACCTGAGACTATTAGTTCAGATCGTGATTGCAAGGTCTTTAATTATTTTTTGAACCTTGTGAAAATTATTCAATTCTTCCTTTAATTTTAGCAGTATAGCCCACTTGCAAACTAATGGGAAAATGGAGGCTGTAAATCAAATATTGGGCAATTTAGTTCACAGTATTTGCGAGGACACGCCACAGTAATGGGACCTAGCACAATCTCAAACATAATTTGCATATGATAATAATATCTATAGTACAACATGTAAGTGCTTGCTCTCTATTGTCTACATTAAAACACCATACACTAGATTTGATTAAGTTACCTAAGGGCAAGGGAATTAGCATTTTAGCAAAACAAATGGCAGAACAGGTAATAGAGATACACTAATAAATAAAGCAGAAACTTAAGGAGGAAAATGACCGGTATAAGTCAGTAACAGGCAAGCATAATCGATTGAAGATATTTAGTATGGGCAATTAAGTGATGGTATTTTTATGCAAGAAGCGCTTTTCTATCAAAACCTATAATAAGTTTCAACCAAGAAATACAGACCATACAAAATTTTAAAGAAATCAATAATAATGTTGATATGATAGATCTTTTGGATAGTTTAGGTATCTCTAAACCTTTAATATAGCATATATATTCTTGTTTCATGATCTCAGGGACAAACATACCCAAAGGACCTTATACACTCAAGGATGAGTTCTTATCAAGTGGAGGAGACTGACGCAGGGATGGAAAAACGCAATTATTGAGATCAACAACCCTTATCAATAATGCCATTAATCCCTGAAAAAAAAAACCACCATTAAAGGTAGTCTACTTGACAAAACATCAATCGCCCTTATAAATGACACCATTGATCCTTGATACAAAATTGTCGTTGATCGGTCTAGAAAATGCTATATTATTGATTTGATAGTAAAATACTATTTTATCCTTACTTTTCATGTTGTAGGGATTATATTATCTTTTGTAGCTACTTGGAGAGAACTTTATTCAATTTTGAAAATTACTTTGAGATTTCAATCAAATTTATCTGGTTCTTCAAAGAATTTCGTGTAACTTTTGTATTTTCAACACAATAGGTTATGTGAAGATTTGATGATATACTTTGGGCCTACAACACAACATATAATACTCCTACAAGTATATCACCTTATTGTTTGGTGTTTAGTAAATTGTATCATGCATTGCAACATGAAGATGGAACACAAGGGAAATTGTAACTACAAGAGTTAAAGGAAATTCGTAATGACGTTTATGAGAATTTGAGGATTTAAAAATGTAATCAGAAAAGAAAGGTATGGTATTTCATACATTAGATCTCACATACTAAAAGTATTTATACAAGTATTCTAACATTAATTATGGTTATGACCAAGGAATGCAATTCCTGTAATTAAGTATATAATTTGTAATAGTCTCTATTATCAAGCATATGATCTGTAACACTTCCCTTAAAATTGAAGCATAGATATTAATCATACCTGACTTCTTACAAATATAGTTTACTCGAGATCATTTAGAGCTTTTGTGAAGATTTCTTTAACTTGTTCTCTAGTTTTGACGTATACTATAGAAATTAGGTTTTGTTGTATCTTCTCATGAATGAAGGGGCAATCCATCCCAACATGTTTACTACGTTTATAAAACACAAAGTTAAATGAAATTTATAGGTCAGTTTGATTATCACACCATATTATCTCACTCATGGAATGTGCCATAGCTCAACATTTAGATTTTTCACTTGATCTAGATATAATATTTTGTTCCTTACTTTTTCATAAGACTAAATTTTCTCTAATAAAAATATGGTAGTAATTAGTAGATCTTTTGTCGATCTTATAACTTACCTAATAAACATATGAAAAACATTCAATATGTGTATGTCCATAATTTTTGTAAAGTATCCCTCGTCCAAGAGCTCTCTTTAGGTAACAAAGGATTTGTTCTAGGGCAACTCACTGATCAATAGTTGGAAAGGACATACATTGACTTACAACACTAACAAAATATGCAATATTTTGACGAGTTATTATTAAGTAGTTTATTTTTTCAACCAATCTTCTATATCTTTCTAAATCTTTCGATAATTCTCCATCTTTGGAGAGCTATAAATTAAGAATAATTGGAGTTCTATTTTATTTACTTCCTAACTTTTCGGTCTTAGTTAAGAGATCAAGTACATATTATGTGGTGATTGCAGTTATGGCAGTGTAGTTTTTATAGTCTAATAGCTAATTTGTAAATGAACAGATCATCATCTTCTTATTCAAAAAATAAAGATGTAGGAAAGAAAGAAATATGTTTTAAAAGGGTAAAATCAACTTACATAAGATATTTATTATGAGTGGGAGATTAGCATTGATACCCTTTTTGTAAATAAGAGTAACCTAAAAAAACACATTTTAAATACTTAACTTCTAACTTCTTAACTTGAAGATGAGTATCTTGAGCAAAGCAAGTATTACCAAATTTATGGTGTAATAATGAATAATGATTTAGATGAAAAGGGTATAGTATAAGGAATCTCAGCTTGGATGACATAATAAAGGCATACGATTGATTATAAAACATGCAGTAGAGATTGCATCAGCCTAAAATGATTTAGGAACATTCATTTGAAATAACAAGGCTTTTGCTATTTTAAGGAGTGATGATTTTTTCTCTCGGCCACATCATTTTGAGAAAACACAAGATGATTGATGGAGAATTCCATTTTGATTCATGTAACTTGAAATTTTGTGAAAAATTTTTCCTTGGCATTATCACTTCTTAAGGTGTAGATAGAGACAATAAACTATATATTTTTATTTTAGTATAAAAGAGAGTAAAAAGTGAAAATAATTCAGAATGGTGTTTCGTTAAATAAAGACAAATTACATGAGAAAAATAACCAACAAATGTAATAAAATATTGAAAGTCAATTTTTAACATAATAGAACAAGGATCCCAAATATCAGAATGTACTCATTTAAACGAAAAAATAGATCATTTATTGATCATTGTAAGGGAAGATATATGATGATGTTTGGCAAACTAACATGATTCATAATCTAAATGAAATACATTAATAAAATAAAGATATAACTTGTTTAATAGAGGTAAAGAGGGATGTCCTAATTGACAATAAGCTTGAAAAGGAGTCAAAACACTAGAGCAAGTAATGGGTCTGCACACTTGTCTATCTAGATGATAAAGAACTCTGAATTTGAACTTCTTTACCAATTATCTTCATCATCATAAGATCCTAAAAGATACAATGATTAAGGGAAAAAATGAAATACAACAATATAGGGAACAAGTAAGCTTAATCACAGATAATAAATTAAAAGAAAATCATGGCAAATTTATGACTGAGGATAAGGACAATAATGAAGTGAGTTTAATAATGCCATAACCAATAATAGAGGAAGTAGAGTCATCAGCTAAAGTAACGTAGGAAGGAGATTCTTATTTATAAAAGCTAAAAAAAGGAATAGAGTTACCTATTATATGATATGAGGCACCCGAATTAATGAGCCATTATGAGAAAGAGGAAAGGAGACATACAAATTTATTACCTAAGTCAACAATAGTAGTGATAGATTGATATGAATATTTTAATGCTTCTTGATACTAGGTAAATTTAGAAAACTCATCAGTAAACACAGTGATAGTCTTTTTTTTACACGAGTTAAGTGTAATGGTGGCTGCAATATGAGCAAAATAAGTTTTCTAAGGTTTATTCAGTAGCTTTTAACACATGCCTTTTATGTGACCTAATTCATGACAATATCAATAAATAATACCTCTTATATCCTAATTTTTATTGTTCCAAGTTTCTATGCCACCTTGATCATTATTTCTATAAGATGATTGTTCAAGTTTAGATCTAAGATTTCTACTCACAAGATCACTAGAAGGCTGAGTATTAGGAGAAATAAATGCACTAATATCAGTGCAAAGTATCCAGATAAATACCTTATACAGGGAAGAAAATTTTATATTGGACAAAATTTAAGATTTGGCAACTTAAATTTAAATTTTAAGCTACCTAAAAAACTCATAATTGCCATCTATTCCTGTTGAATTTGTTGGGCTTTGATATTAAGACTAAATGGTAATAAAACATTTAACTCCTCATAAATCCTTTTAAATCTGATAAAATATATTTGAAGAGTTTGGCCTTGTTATTCAAGCCAATAAAAACCCTCACAAATCTAGTAACTCTTACAAATAAAAACCCTTAAAATTCATAAATTTAAGAAATATTTCCTTTTTCAAAATATAAGAATTCTAGATAATCTAGTAACTCTTTAACATGCTCAATGATTGATTAAATTGATGATCTTGATGTCAATAAAATTTTAAATTCGCAACAAAAATAATCAAATGTCATCTTTAGTCACTTCTTTCTAATATAGTCCAAAAGGGGATCATTAGTATGATGATGATCCTTATAGATGCTCTTTAAATAAATTTGAACTATTTTACGTTACTTAAAAAAAATGGATCCAGTTAATTTGTGTCCTATGATTTTAGACATCACAGACATCTGTCACTAAGAAACTCTTTTCTTCAGTCATTAAAAAAGATGAATAAAAAAACACATTATAACAAGAGCGAAGCAGATTTAGTGAAGTAAATAGGAATGACTAGAAAAAAATTAGTTCTTGACCAAAAAAGAGATGTTATGTAGCAACTTGGAGAAGCAAAATGTGGATAAAATAAGCTTCATAACAAGAGACAACACAATAGAACAGGGAAAGTTATGACCCAGGCTAGAGAGATGACAAGGTGGCGCGTCAATAATGTATGGAGACTTGAGAACAAGAGTTGACATATAGCAAGTTAGGTGGAAGATGGCATGTTGTCGAACATGTTGGCATACACTTGCACATGAGGAAAGGTAAAGGAGTGATTGCAGTGCATGAGGACCATGCGATTTGTTTTTAGAGACCAAATTTTAGGGAACGACTGATAGATAGATGACACTTTTAATGAGGCCAGCAGAAGATAGAATGATTACCAAAAATGGGTGATTCAAAATCTTCTCAAATATTTTTAATTAGATAAATTAAAAAAATAAAAGATTTCTACTCATAGGGCATAACTCAACCAACTAAAAGAGATTTTAGGTAGTCAAAGAGTGGCTCTGATCGTGTAATAAAAAAAGAAAGGTATTGTATTTTATGCATTTGATTTGCACATGTTAAGGGTATTTATACTATTTTTCTAACACTAATTAGGGGCTATGACTAAGGGATGCAATCCCTATAATTAAGTACTCAATTTGTAATAATTCCTATTATCAAGCATATGAACTGTAACAACAAGGAAAAGACAAGGGCCTTTCATTATTAAATGATTTCTTGAAATTCTTTTCAATTGGAAAAAAAAGTTTTACTTCATCATTCCCATTTGAAATTATTTCTTAGTAAACTATGTTCTAGATGAATTGGGCCTTTTATTGTTATTAATGTGTTTCCTTATAGTATAGTTGATATTTCACTTGTAGACATGGGTAAAATTTTTTAAGTGAATGGTCATTATCTAAAACTCTTTCATAAAGGTTTTCAAATGTCTAATGTTAAGGAGACATGTTTAGCATATCCTACTTATGAAAATTGAGAAATGGCTACGTCTAACTAAAGGCATTTTATGGGTGGTAACCTAAATTTTTTATATTCTTACTACAAAGTCAAATAAAATTTGGATTATTTTTCTTATGTTACTTGCTTTTTAGTTTATTTTAGATCATTTTTTCTGACTCTACATTTACTTTACGCTCACTATCTAGAGCATGAATACTATTATCCTATTTTAGATGAGTCTTCCTACTTATTATACTTTTACTTTCTTGATTTACTGAGTATTTATCTTCATACATTAAAGACAATCTGTGGACTAAGTGGAAAGGGATTTATTGGGCTATGAGATGTGTTCTAATTTTTCATTATTTTTTATTTCTGTTGAACTAAGGATGGTTGCACCTTATTTGGTAATGACAAAATAATTTATGATACTAATGTATATGTTTTAAGTATGCTTGAAAGATAGGTTGGATAAAGTTCACCAATTAAAGAGTCTTGAAGAAGAAATTAAAGAATCATATGAAGACTCAAAGTTTGAAAAAGAAGTTTAGAACAAGTTTTGATTTTGGCTTATTTAGTGTAAACTATACTTGCTTTTATTATGGTATTCTTAAGAAGCTCTGTTTAACTATTCATGCATATATATATATTTAGAATATGCATATAGGTGCATAATTAAGAGGTATTATGTGTTTTTAATATGATAACCTTTTGATACATGTTTAAATTAGTTAGAAAAATATACATTAGATATTAAAGAAAAGGTTAGGACTTGTTTGGATGTGTTGTATCATATTAAGACTTGTTTGGAAGTGTGTGTATGTTGAAAATTTAGTTTAATGTATAGAAATGTTTTAACAATTATTTGGCTGACTATAGTCTTAAGGTTGGTCGACCGAATAAGATAGGTTGGTCGACCGAATGATCTGTTTGGTTGAACAAATAATTAACAAGAGTTTATCGGTCAACCGAACACAGTGAGAAAGACCTATCGGTCAACCAAACCATGAGATCAGTCGACTAAATATTCTGAAGGTTCCAGACTGAACAGAGGATTGTAATGTTATACAACGGGTAAATGCATTTATATGTTTTGTCCATTGGACAAAAAATAATATTACCATTGTCCAACAAATTTATCATAATTTTTTAAGTATAAATGGGATCTTTGTTATGTTGATGTATACGTTGAGAAATACAGAAAGCTTAGAGTGGCTATACTGTTTTAAATCTTACAAAGTTCTTATTTTCAAAGGATGATTGCTTGAAAGTTTTTTAAGCATTTTTTCGTATGTGTGTTTTTAAGTGAGGCGATCAAATATTTCTTGTGCATTCATTTATAGCCTCTTTTGATTATTGAGTGAGATCAAATGGAGCATTTTTTTCAATAGTATCGAGCAATCATGAGGTTATTCTTAAGCCTAGGAAAAGAAATGAGTGAAAGGTTTTCCTTTAGCCTGTGAAAAAGGATTGTATATGTGACATTGACATTTTCAAGCTATTATAAGAACGAAAGTTCAACAATGGTGTTGGGGACTGAATTAGGAGCAAGTGGATAGCTCCAAACTAGGATAAATCATGGTGTATACTCTCCTCTCTCTTTATCTTGTATTTATATTATTTGATTGCTTGTTTATAGATAAATCTGTTTTAGCTTCTGCATTTGTGTGAAATAATTTTTATACACTAATTCACCCCCTCTTAGTACCATATCTATCCCAACAATTGGTATCAGAGCGGGTCTTACAAGTAGATTAATTCCAACGAATTAAGTGAGTAAAAATCTTATATGGCACATATGATGCAAAACTTCGCTTCTTTTAGTTTAAAAGGTCACAACACACATAAAGCACCTTATTTTGATGGAAACAACTATTTAAATTGGAAGGCTAGAATGAGACATTTTTTGAAAAGTGAAAGTGTAAACTTATGGTTATGTGTTTATGAAAAGATTACCTTACCTTCAAAGATGGTTGAAAATGAAGTAGTGCTCAAAGACAATAACGAGTAAAATCTTGAAGAAAAGAGGTCAGTATCCCTAAATAGTAGAGCTATGCATGTTTTATTCTGTGCATAAGTATAGAAGATTTTAAAAGAGTTTCCATGTGTGAATCTGCTTATGATATTTAGCGCACATTAGAAATCACACATGAAGGCATAAATGAGGTTAAAGAAATTAAAATTAGCATGCTTACATATCAATTTAAATAGTTTAAAATGACTCAAGATGAATATATCTCTTCAATGTATGCTCGTTTCAATAACATTTTATTACTTTAAAGGGTCTAGGCAAGACCTATTCCAATGTTGAGCTTGCTAGGAAAATCTTGAGGTCTCTATCAAAGTCTTGGGAGCCTAAAGTGACAACAATACAAAAAGTAAAGGATCTCAATATTTTGTCACTCAAAGAGTTGATTGGTTCTCTTCTTACTCATGAAATGGTGTTGAACGATGCTCAAGAAGAAAGTGCACCCAAAAGAAAGAACATTGCTTTTAAGGCAACAAAGAAGGATGAAAAGGAAAAAAAAACATCTTATGGAAGTGAAGAAGAAGAATATGTCGCTCTCATCACCTAGGAGCTAAGAAAACTTATTCGAAGGAAAACTCCTATCCGCAAAGGTAAGTTCTTTTCTAAAACTTATAATATAACATGTTTTGAGTGTTGTGAAAAAGGGCACTTTAGGTCGAATTGTCCACACCTCTAAGAAAGTGAAAAGGAAGAAAAGAAAGAAAGGAAAGATATGAAGAGTGTCAAGAAGAAAGCTCTTAAAGTGGGATGGGATGAGTCTTGAGGAATCGAAGAAGAAGAGATAGCAAATATATGCTTCATGGCTCATGTTGAGGTAAGTACTTCTAACTCAAATGATGAAGTTGAAATCGAAAACACATATGAGGAATTGCTTGAGTTTTTAGGAGATTTAACTAAGCAAAAGAAGGTACTTCATGATAAAAACTTAGAATCCATGAAAATAATAAATGAGTATAAATTAGAAATTGATAACCTTAGGAAAGATCTAAATTTGATTTCTAA
>JAOXYD010241043.1:0-17109 GCA_028565735.1 Pinacopodium congolense | reverse complement strand
CATAAACTCAAACCATTAGTAATTAAGCATGTTTTGTTATCATCAAAACCAAGATTGGAACCTCCCTTGGTTCAACAGGCTTTTCTTTGTTTATGAAATAATTTCAGGAAATAAAAAACTAGAAAATAAAATAAATTAGTGATAATGGCCAATTGACACAAAGTGTAGGAACTTGATAACTAAGGATTAAGATTAAGAGTCGTTCTAACCTTATTTTGCTTTCCTCTTCACTTAATGATCCAATTTTGTTCGACCCAAGACTTTCTAATGCTTAGTTACCCTCTCTCAAGGTATAATTAACTATCCTTAGTCAAATAGATTAGGATTAATTATGTTATCTCTAGCCTTACTAACTTTTCCTAACCATTCAACTAGATGTTCAGCAGTCTTATAGGTAATCTTTAACAAATAGCCAAGATCTCTCTTCAACTACTTGTAAAAACCTAAAAATGTATGGGTCTATTAGGAGCCAACTCTCATTGTACTACCCAACATAATCACCCAACTCACCCTCTCAGTCTATTGCAAGGCTACCCTACTCACCCTCTTGGTCTATTTCAAGGTTTAAGCTCAATACATATCACAAACAATCATTCATTGAATCATAAAGCAAGAGTTCCACAAAATAGTTTAAGAAAAACTCCTATAAAATGTTTACCTACTCAAAATCCCAAAAATTCCAAAAACACTCATGTTTTCCATGCTAAAAAGTAGTAAAGAGAAGAAAAAAGTAATTTAGTTAGAGCCTTGAATGTCTGCTCTTCACTTTACGAAAGCTAAAAAATGGGTGTTGTCTTGATGAGTTTTAAGGAAGATTGTGCTTTCTTCTTTTGGAAGCCACCCAAAAACCTCAACTTTGCCTCTTTTGGATGTTGTCTCATTAATGCTAGAGGCTCCTAGGATTTTGAGCCCTTATATATGCCAAAAGGAGAGTCAATGTGACATGGTCATGATTGTGACAAAGGGCTGATGAATAGTGCTTTCTTGATCGTGACCTGATCTCTGCAGCTCTAAACACAATTCACACTTTTGACCATAACTTCTTCTCTAGACCTCCGATTGACTTGAAATTTGAACTGGAGACTCCTAACATCTTGATATTCTGCTCCACCAATTTTAATGGCCATATAAGCTCTAAACATCTCCTATTAAGGCATCACAGTCACCTGAAAAATACCCCAATATGAAATTCTAATGCCTAGAAAATAAACCAACAATGTGCATCAAACTATCCTTCAAATAAGATCAAAATCTACCCTTAAACACTAGACAAAATAAAGAATTACTTAAACACTTCAAAGATCATGCAAAAGATGCAAAAGATTAGATAAACTAAAGCTAAAACACACAAAGAAACACTTAAAACACCTAAAAACCGCCTAGAAACATAAGCTAAAAAAAAACTTATCAACTTCCCCACACTTAAACCTGTGCTTGTCCTCAAGAAAAATCAAACACAACTACTCCATCCTATCAATTCAACTTACCAAGGATCAAGAGCATGCAATCTTTCAAACTTTGGTAAACTCAAATGTCAGGCTACTACACATATCATGACTAGTTTTCATAAGCATACATAAACAAACACAACTTATTACAATATCAATCAAAGGCAAGCACAGAATCAAAATGAGTCTTCCTCACGGTATTCACTCATTTTACTCAAGTGTTTAAAGGTTAGTGTTTCACTCAAAACTCTCTATAGGAAAGCACACTACTATAGGCTTGCAAATACACCAATTCTTCTCTACAGTGATTACATGCACAAATAGATCAAAAGGGCTTTATTAAGGGTTATAATGGGGTTAGGGTTAAGGTATGGCAAAATGGGTATGAAAGGATTCATCACAAGCATTCATAGAATCCTAAGTATGCAAAGGGACAGAAAATGACATCTTAAGACATGCAAATGGATAAAACTACTACTAAGCACTTAAGGCACAATATAAAATATGCATAGCCTTATTATTCAAGAATATTGAACTCCTTTCATCTAGGTTCCACTTATTTTCTTTCTTTAAAACTAAATCATTTCCTACAATTTTGGTAGGCATTATATAAGGTTAAGTTACCATTGTCTATAAATTTATATTTTCTCCCATAAGATAGCATCTCGTCCTATTTTTCCAATACATGTAGTTATTGCCATCGAAGTAAGGTGTGCTATGTGATTTATGACCATCTAAGTTATATGAATAACCTACAGTGTTCATGAAGTGTGCCACTTGGTATTTCCTCACAAATTCGTTAGAATTTACATTCAAAGTAAGACCTAAGTTTTGATACCAATCGTTGGACCTAAATGACACCTAAGGGGGAGGTGATTTAGGTTCTACTAAAAGTTCAAGTTAACTCACAAAATAAAAATAATAGTAAATTTTCAAAAGATAAATAAAACAGTTATGAAACAAATAATATGAAGAGCATTTGAAATTATTGATAATATAGTAAGAAACAAAAACTTGAAAAATGTAACAAATTACAACTCCTTTTTGGCTCAAGAATAACCAACTATTCTTTTTCAAGGCTCAAGAATAACCTTTAGTCAAATTATTTTTGTAGGCTCAATAATAACCTCAAAATACTCCTTTTTAAATGATCAAGAATAACCTTATAACAAAGCAATTCCTCACTAGTAGAGAGAACACAAATCTCACATAAACTTGATAAATTAGCACTCTCAAACATGTATACACCTTAAACCCTCAAGACACTTGATCAAACTTGCTAAGCTTTTATTGTTGTGTAATAATTCTGTGCATTGCTCCTTGCTTTCCCATCTATTTATACTAAAAAATAAGACTCATCGTTGTTAGAGCATTAATCAAACCTTAGAGACCGTTGTCTAATAGAAGTGTCTGTTGTATATCTTTTCTATCTGTTGGGCAATTCTTCTATCTGTTGTGTAATGTGTTCTTTGTGCTCTATTCAGTCAATCGATCTTCTAAACTTATTTATTCGATCGATCGATATCTAACATTTGATCGACTAGTCTTCCTTCGGTCGATCGTTCTTCATTTGGTCAGTCGATCTCCTCAAGACGTTCATTCGGTCGACCGATTGCTATTGCTTGGTTGACCAATCCTCATTCGAACAGCTAATGCTTCCTTTAGTACTGGAGTTCAATCGACCGATCATCTGTATTCGATCAACTGACCTTCGGTCTTCAGCAATGTTAATACGTAATTAGTTAATTAAACCTCTTCTTCTTCAACATACCTATCTTTAAACATGCTTGAATAAAAAATATTAGTAGAAGGGGTGTTTTTCCATCATCAAAATCAGGTGGAACCTCCATTGATTTAACAATCTCCCCCTTTTTATTGATGACAAAACCAAACGGTTTAAACAACACAATCAATCAAATTTGAAGTTATTTCATGCATATGTAGCTCCTTCTAAATTAAACAAGATTTTCAAGAATAAATCCCTCTACAAATAAGCATCCTTCTCCCCCATTTTGTAATCAACATAAAAGGTGTAAACATAATAATAAAAAAGATAGACTATCGATCATATCAATTTCTCTTTTAATAATATAAAAATGATCTTCACATAATGGTTTAGCAAAGATATCCGTTAATTGATGTAGTGTGTCAACAAATTCAAGTTCAATATTTCCATTTTACATATGATTTTGAATAAAATGATATCAAATTTCTATATGTTTAGTCCTAGAATGATGTATAGGGCTTTTAATCAAATAGAATGTATTTGTATTATCACACCAAATAGGAATTCGACCAAGATGCAAACCATAATCTCTAAGTTATTGTCTAAGCCATAATACATAAGTGCAACAACTACCGGCAACTAAATATTCAGCTTCTGTTGTAGACAATGCAACATAATTTTTTTTCCTACAAAACCATGAAACTAATACATTTCCTAAAAAATTGCATGCACTGAATGTACTTTTTCTGTCCAACAAACTGCTCGCGTAGTCGGCATCAGAATATTTAACCAAGTCGAAACATGTATTTCTAGGATACCATAGTCCTAAATTCAAAGTACCACATAAATATTGTAAAATTCGTTTAACAACTAACAAATGTGATTCTTTATAAGAGGAATGAAAACGTGAACACAAACAACACTAAACATGATATCGGGGTGACTAGTAGTTAAATACAATAAGCTTCCAATCATACCTCAAAAGAGTTTGACATCTACATCTTTTCCATCTTCATCTTTATTCAACTTGGTAGATGTGAACATAGGAGTGCCTAAGGGCTTTGATTGATCCATGCCAAATCGCTTTAGAAGCTATCATGTATACCTTGATTGAGTTATGAAAATGTCATTCTTCATTTTCTTGATTTAGAGTCCGAGAAAGAAATTCAATTCTCCCATCATGCTCATTTCTAACTCCCTACTTATACACTTAGCAAAATCTTCACATAAACATTCATTAGTAGCACAAAAAAATGATATCATCGACATATATTTGAACAATCAACAAATCATTTTGATCCTTCTTAATAAACAATGTAGTATCTACTTTCCCCTTTTCAAAACAATTTGCAAGTAAAAATTCACTTAATCTATCATACCATGCTCTAGGTGCTTGTTTTAAACCATATAATACTTTGGATAATTTTAAAACGTGGTTAGGTGCATCATGTCATTGAAAACTAGGAGGTTATTCAACATACACTTCTTTTTAAATAAAACCGTTTAAAAATGAACTTTGTGCATCCATTTAAAAAGTTTAAAACCCATTTGAGATGCAAATGCAAGAAGTAGTCTAATAGCCTTGAGTCTACCTACAAGAGAAAACGTTTCATCATAATCGATTCCCTATTTTTTGTTATACCGTTTGGCCACTAATCTAGCTTTGTTTCTCATAATGTTACCTTATTCATCCAATTTATTCTTAAAAACCTATTTTGTACCAATGATAGGATGATCTACAGGTCTAGGTACAAAAGTCCAAACCTTGTTTCTCTAAAATTGTTCTAACTCCTCACTAATATCGAAGATTCAATTATCATCATTTAAAGCCACTTCTATATTCCTAGGTTCAATCTTTAAAAGAAAGGCAATATGAGATAAATTAAATTTTGATCGAGTGGTTACCCTTGGTGGACATCACTTATAATTTTTTCAGCGGAATGATCCTTCTTGTACCTCCAATCTCTTGGTAACTCTACATCTCCTCCTTTTCTACTTAGTTCAACAATTTGGGATGTTTTTCCATTATCTCCAAGTGAAAGATGTTCTAATCCCTTGGATACATCTGCATCATCAAACTCAAGTACTTTCTTTCTTTCAAAAGGATTAGTTTCATAAGAAACAACATGCATAGATTCCTCAACAACATGAAAGTTCTTATTATAAATTCTAGATGCTTTACTCATTAAAGAGTATCCTAAGAAAGTGCCTTCATAATTTTTATCATCAAATTTTCCCAAACTATCTCTAGTGTTCAAGATATATCATTTGCATCCAAACATTTTGGAATGACTAATTTTTGGCTTCTTACCATTCAAAAGATCATAAGGAGTTTCATCTAACTTATGTCTAACATTCACCTTATTGATGACATGACATACACATGAAACGGCTTCACCCTAAAAATACTTTGGTAAATCATACTCATTTATTATAGTTCGTTCCATTTCGTGTAAAGATCTATTTTTCCTTTCTACTACATCGTTTTGTTAAGATTTCCTAGGTGCAGAAAAATTATGCATAATTCCATGATCATCATAAAAGCATTTAAACATGTCATTTTCGAATTCTCTACCATGATCACTTCTAATGGATGCAATAGATAAGGACTTTCCATTTGTATTTTCTTTTCAAAACTAACAATGGATTTAAAACATTCATCTTTTGAAAATAAAACCCAAGTAAAACGACTGAAATCATCCACAATAACAAATGCTTATGATTTTCCTCCTAAACTAGCTACTCTAGTAGGACCAACAAATCCATATGAAGTAATTCAAGGGGTTTAGAGGATGTTACCAATTTCTTGCTTTGAAATGAACTTCTTACTTGTTTTCCCATTTGACATGCTCCACAGATTTTGTCTTTCTCATACTTTATTGTTGGAATTCCTCTAACAAGTTGTTTTGAGATGAGCTTTGAGAAGAGATCCATACTTACACATCTAAGTCATTGGTGTTAAGTCCAACCGCATTCACTCAAATAAATTAAACATTTATCTTCAAGGTTAGAAACACAATATAGATCAACAATGTAAATATTTCCTTCCTATTTTCCTAAGAATACAATGATATCATTATCTATCTTAGTGACAATACATTAATCTCTTACGAAACTAATTTTGTAGTTCTTATTACATAGTCGACTTACACTTAACAAGTTGTGTTTCAAACCTTCAACAAGTAAAACATTATCGATTAATGGGCAGTTATCTTTACCTACTTTGCCAATGCCAATTACCTTACCCTTGGCATTATCCTCAAATGTGACGGATCCTCCATCCTTACTCTTAAAAGTGATAAATTGTGAAGGATTCGCAGTTATATCTCGTGAACATCTGCTATCTACATATCATTTGCTTCTTTTCTTTTCCTTTAAGACAAATGAAAATAATTTTAGGTAGCCATATTATCTAGGTCCTTAAGTGTTAGTATACCTAACTCATGCCTTAAAGGATTACACAAATATAAGTTAACTAGCAATGTTAAATAAGACGGGTATTTAAACACATATGGTCTGATGAATAACAAAAGAAAAATCATGATTTTGACCTATCGATCGACTGAATCTACATCAATTGACCGAACACCGAGGCTTTATCTATGAATCAACTGAACAACCTTAGGTTGAAAAATATTAGACTTCGGTCCATCAATCCTCTGAGGGCAGTGAAAATGATAAATGTATAAATAGTAAATTTTAACCTAAACAATTTTAAATCATAAACAACATTTATCTAGTTTTTCGAATCCAAATAGTTTTTCTCTTGTAGAAGTTATTATTTTTGCATCCATTTGAAAAATTGTTTAGTTGGTCATAACAAAAATAATAAACATGTCCATGATAACCACAATATATGCAAAACAATGGAGGGTAATTCTATATGCAATCCTATACTCATTTATATATCAAAGGTATTTATACAAATTTTATTGAAATTTTGGTCTAAGATGCATGAAGATCTTTTTAATATTAAATCGATGTTAGGGGAATTTTCTAGGTTTTGAGGTGTATTTGAATGCATGATGCTTAGGTTGCGGTATACCATGTGCATTCTGAACATTCCTAGGAGTATATTCATCATCTAGGTTCTTTGCTTTTACAGAAACAGTCTTACTAGTAGATGCCCCTTTTTCGTTATTATACCCCAAACTATGTTTATCATTTCCGAACTTTTGAACACTTAATAGATTTTATAGTTTTTCTTTTCCATTGTTGAATTTTTATAATGATTTTTTAATGCATTCAATTTCTTTCTTTGGAAACCAGTTTTCAATTGCTAGCTCATCATTGTCTTTGTTAATTAGAGACATATCTTTTCTAAGGTCTTGTTTTTCGATTTACATGCATTTGATTCCTCTAAGGCTTTCTTATGTTTATCATGCAATTCTTTGTTCTTTTTTATTAACTCTTCTATATGTTCTAAAACTTCATCACATGTATAACCACATTCATCTTTACTAAGAGAAGCACATACTTCGTTGTGTGCCATAAAGCACATGTTGGCCACTTCTTCTTCTTCAAAATCACTCAATTTGGACCATGAGGCTTTTAATGCTTTCTTTTTCTTAAAGTCCTTTTCTTCCCTTCTCCTTGACTTTTTCTTCTTCTTTTTATAGGTGGGGGAATTGTAATCTCATATGTCCTTTTTGACCACATTCAAAAGATGTTGTGTTAGACAATTTATATTTTGAGTAAGATGTACCTTTTTGGCGAGTTGAGGTATTTCGTATGAACTTCTTCAGTCTTCTTGTAATGAATGCGAGCTCCTCATTCTCGCTTCCAACTGACGATTCTTCATTATCACTCTCCTCATTTTTGCTTACTTTCATCACCACATTTTTCTTCTTTGGTGCCTCTTATCCCTCTTGAATGTTTTTCATCCTCATCTCGTATGATAAAAGTAATCCAATGAGATTATCGATAGGGAGTGCGTTGAGGTCCTTTGCTTCGTGTATTGCTGTCACCTTTGTTTCGTATGTCTTTGGTAAGGACATTAAGATTTTCCTACACAGCTCAACACTAAAGTAGGTCTTACCTAGATCTTGTAGGGCACTAATAATATTATTGAAACGAGCATACATTGAAGAAATATTCTCATCATGCATCATAGAAATAAGTTCATAATCATGAGTAAGCATACTTATTTTTGTCTCCTTGACTCGATTTGTACCTTCATAAGCTCAAGATTATGTCAAATATCATATGTACTTTCACATATAGCAATTATATTGTAGTATTCCATGCTTAAGGCACAATATAAAATATGCATATCCTTATTATTCAAGGATATTAACCTCCTTTCATCTAGGTCCCACTCATTTTCTTTCTTTAGAACTAAATCATTTCCTTCGAGTTTGGTAGGAACTGTATAAGGCTAAGTTATCATTATCCATAAATCTATATTTTCTCCCATAAGATGGCATCTCATCTTATTTTTCTAATACATGTAGTTATTATCATCGAAGTAAGGTATTCTATGTGGATTATAGCGATCTAAGTTATATGAAGAACCTACAATGTTCATGAAGTGTGCCATTTGATCTTTCCTCACAAATTTGTTAGAATTTACACTCAAAGTGAGACCTATGCTCTGATACCAATTGTTGGCCCTAAATGACACCTAAGAGGGGGTGAATTAGGTTCTACTAAAATTTCAAGTTAACTCACAAAAATAAAACTAATAGTAAATTTGCAGAAGTTAAATAAAAAATTTATGAAACAAATAATTTGAAGAGTACTTGAAATTTTTTAAAATATAGGAAAAAACACAAACTTGAAAATTTTAATAAAGTACAACTTCTTTTTGGCTCAAGGATAATCAATTATTATTTTTCAGGGCTCAAGAATAACCTTTAAACAAATTCTTTTTATAGGCTCAAGAATAACTTCGAAATACTACTTTTAAAAGGATTAAGAATAACCTTATAATAAAGCACTAGTAGAGAGAACACAAATCTCACACAAACTTGATAAATAAGCACTCTAAAACACGTGTACACCTTAAATTCTCAAGATACTTTATCAAACTTATTAAACTCATATTGTTGTGCAATAATTCTATGTATTGCTCCTTGCTTTCCCTTCTATTTATACTCTCAAATAAGACCTATAGTCGTTAGAGCATTAATCAACCCTTATGGACCGTTGTCTAAAAGAACTGTCCGTTGTATATCTTTTATATTGGTTAGGCAAATCTTCTATCCTTTGTGTAATGTGACCATTGTTCTCTCTTCGATCGACTGATCTTCTAAACTTGTTCATTCGATCGACCGATAGCTAACGTTCGGTTGATCGGTCTGCCTTCGGTCGACCGATCTCCTCAAGACGTTCATTCGGTCAACCAATCGTCATCGTTTTGTCGGCTGATTCTCCTTCGGTTAGCTGATACTTCCTTTAGCGCTGAATTTTAGTTGATCGATCATCTATATTTGATTGATCAACATTCGATCTTCAGTAGTGTTAATACGTAATTGGTTAATTAAACCTCTTCTTCTTCAACATACATATCTTTAAACATTCTTAAACAAAAAATATTAGTAGAAGGGGTGTTTTCTCATCATCGAAATCGGGTGGAACTTCCCTTGGTTTAATAGAAAAGACCAATTGAGGAAATTAGGATTGGTGGACTTATAAGCTTAGCCTTTAATAGCTTAAAAGAGGGCATGAATTTTCCATCAAAATGAAAAATAGTATCCTCGGTCGAAAAATCAATAAAAGGCTTAGTGATCTTGGAAAAATCCATAATAAACCTCTAATAGAAACCAGCATGACCTAAAAAACTTCTAACTCATCTAACAGAATTTGGAAGTGGAAGTTAAGTGATTTCATCAATCCTAGCTGGGTCTACCTCTATGCCCTTACTTAATATTTTATGACCAAGTACAATACACTCTTGAACCATAAAATGACACTTTTTCTAATTTAATACTAAATTTGTTTATTTGTACCTTTTAAGCACTGTATCCAAATTGTCTAAACAAGAATCAAAATATATGCCAAATATTGAAAAGTAATCCATGAATACTTCGATACAAGATGCAATCATGTTAGAGAATATAGCCATCATACAACATTGGAAAGTGATAGGGGCATTACATAATCCAAAAGGCATAGGTTTATAAGTAAATGTGCCATATGAACATGTAAAGATTGGTTTCTCTTGACTCTCAGAGGCTACTAAAATTTGCAAGTAATCACTGTACTCATCTAATGCACAATAAAAACTTTGGCCAACCAATCTTTCAATGGCTCAATCAATGAAAGCTAATGGAAAATGATCCTTTCTAATGGCGACATTTAATTTTCTATAGTCAATACATATAAGCCAAACAATTACCTTTCTTATTTCTATTTGCTCATTTTGGTCATTTTCTACCATTGTATTTCCACCTTTATTAGGTACCACTTAAATAGGGCTAACCTAAGTTGAATTGGGGATAGGATAATTTATTCCAGCATCAAATAATTTTACCACTTCATTTTTTACTACTTCTTTCATAGTCAAATTCAATCTTCGTTGTAGTTAGACTAATGGTTTACTTCCTTCTTCCATAAAAACTTTATAAGTACAGATGGAAGGGCTTAATCCCTTAATATCAGAAATGGTCCAACCAATGGCTCCTTTGTGATCTCATAATACCCTTAACAAATTGACCTCCATATTTTCAATTAATGATGATGAAATAATGATAGGTAACTACAATAATGGACACAAAAATGCATACTTAAGGTGCAACTAAATAGGTTTAAGCTCTAATTTAGGTGAGTCCTTTATTGATGGCTTGGATAAAGGTTTGATTGGCCTTTCCAAATTTTCAAACTTTCTAACTTGAGGACACCTTTCTTACATCCAAGGCACCTAAACTTCACTAATTTCTTCTTCTTTAATATCTAAGGACTGAGAATGAATCATCACCTTCTGAAAAGGCTCTGAGCACAAAACAATAGATGGGTAACTTAAAAATTCTAATGCCTATGAAGTTGTAATAGTCATAATCCATCAGGAGCTGCATTGCTTTAATCACATCGGAGTTCATTTCTTCATCCCAGATCTCAAAATAAATTTTTTGCCATGCACATTAATTAATGCCCTAGTTGTGGCCATAAATGGTCATCCAAGAATAATGGGCATCTTATGATCCTTTTCTAGGTCAAGCACTAAGAAATCCATAGGGTAAATGAATTTACCAACCATGACTAACACATCCTTAATAATCCATCATGGATAAGTGATAGAACAATGTGCCAACTGCAGTGAAACTGTTATAGGCTTTTGTTCTTCCAATCCCAATTTCTTAAAGATAGATAAAGGAATTAAATTAATACTGTCTCCTAGGTCCATCAACGCCTTCTCTATTTGAAAATTGCCTATTAGATAAGGAATAATAAAATTACCAGAGTGCTTTAACTTAAGAGGCAACTTCTTTAAAAGGATTGTGTTGATAGCCAACCTAACTATGTAATTATACGGTTCATAAATTATAGTATAAGAGGAAATCATCCTACAAAATTATATTTAATAACCACTTAATTTAGGTTACATTTTGTTTAAGAAACAATTCCAAATGATAAAAACTTAAATTAAACAAACTAGCAATGAATGAACAAAAGGAAAAAATGTCGTGAAGATTAGGAATTACGCTATCCCTATTTTTTCTCCCTCCTATCTTATTAATGGAATTGTATTTTACCTAAGATGTCCTAATGATTTAATAACCCTCTCTCAAGTTGTACTCAAATGTTCCTAACTAAATTAGATGATATTAATCTTATAATCTCTAAATTTACAAAATCATTCCTAAAATTCAATGAGTTATGAAGTAATCTTATGGGTAATTCACTAATCATCCAAGATATCTCTCTAACCAATTAATTAACCTGATAATTGCAAGTATATTGAATGCTAATTCTTATTACATAATCCAAAACAGGTTACCCAGCTCAATTTCTCAATATTTTGCAAGGTTTAAGTACAATAATAAACAAAAACATTCATTCATTCAAATAACAAGATAGGAGTTAAACAAAATAGTTCAAAAGCAATTCCTACAATATAGCTCGACCACTCATAATGTCAAACACAACCTCAACTATCCAGGAATCCATACAATAAATAAGGAAAGAGAAGAGGGAATAAGAAACTAAATGATGAAGGAAATCTTCTCTTTTATCTCCTAAGTTAGAAAATGTGTAGATGAGATGTTTTTGGTAAGAATGTGGGGTTTGATCTTAATTCTTGACCTCTCTAAGCCTTCAATCCTTGTTTTTGTCTCTTAAGGAAAGATTCTATTGATATCTCTGGTAGCCCTAAGGTTTTATGCCCTTAAATATGCCAAGGCAGCCCAAGATAGTCTAAAAATTTTAATCTGCATAACCACTATGTCACCAATTCCCATAATCGTGGGAAATTCCAGCTACTTTCCTTCACTTCTCTTCTCTTCTCTTGGTCCCTAAATCAATCTCAAAAGAAACTATGCTCCACACCTAAAAAAAAGGATTAAATCATACCCTAAAATCATCACCAAACACATAAAAAACAAAACAAAGGTCATAATAATCAAAAGAACAACAAACTAATTTGTAAACAAATCAATTCTATCCTAAACATGCAAAAATCACATGCCAAAAACTTAGGAAAACCTATCCTAAAGCACAACTATCAACTTCACCACACTCGAACCCGTGCTTGTACTGAAGCAAAGCAAACACAATCATACATTCTATTACTTTGTTTTTAAAGAGATCAAGAGCATACAATCTCTCAAACTTTAGCCAACTCAAATGTCAATCTACTACACACATCATGATTAATTTTCATCAGTACATATAAACAAGCTCAAGTTATGATATCATTGATCAAAGGCAAGCATAAAATCAAGATGGATTCTCCTCACAATATCAACTCATTTCATTTGAAATTTTAAAGGTTAATGTTTTGCTCAAGACTTCCTATAGAAGACCACACTACCATAGGGCTGCAAATTCATCAATTCTCTTTCATGCGAATCACATGCTAAAATAGATCAAAATGACTTTCGATTAGGGTTGTAATAGGGCTAGGGTTAAGGTTAGGAAAAAAAAAGGTTTGTAGGGGTCCTTAAAAGTTTTCATGAAGCACTAAGTGTAGAAAAGGGACAATCAAATATACTTATAAGATATGTAAGTGAAGACAACTAACTACTCATCGCTAGATTGTTGCTACCATAATTCATTATTTTCTCTTTTCTTTTGTTTTTATTCTCTTTTTTTTTTTTTTTTTTTTGACTTTTTGTACTATAATAAGGAAATAATAGCAACACAAATCTCATAATAGCATGTAAACAAAGGTCCCAAACTAAAACTCACTTAGCACTTCATTAGACTTGTGATTAGGTAAGGCTAAAGGGGTTTTCAGGTTTTGAATAGGGTGTTGACTTTAAAAAATAAAAAGGTTAAAGGCTCAATGGGGTTTGCAATGGACAATGACACAGGTATGTGCAGTAGATTGGCTCTAAAGCCAGATGGTAGGGCTTTTGTGAGTTAGCTAGGGGTTGGTATGTATTTTGGTTATTTGGCTAAAAAAATTTAAGATGGTTCCTCCATCTAGGGTTGTAAGTGTTTGAATGAGGATCATTCCTAGGCCTGTTATAATTAACATACTGGGCTTACTCATGCTCTCTGACAAAAGGACTACCTAGTTGAGAATCTAAAAATGCATTAGAAGAACCACCATAATGTTCACACTTAACTTGGCTCCTATACCTACTGCTTCTAACTACACTAACTAAACTATTCAATTTCTTATTTAATATATCCATTTGGGCCGCTAATGCAATTGTATCATTAATAGTATGTACCCATATGGTTTTTTGGGATAGAATTCTAAATTATATTGAAAACTATTAGTTGCTATCTATCAAATTGTACACTTCTTCTAGAGTTTTATGAATGAAACTTACTATAGTTGCAGTATCTATAATGCAGTGAGTAAAAGGCTTAAGGCCTATATATAAAATGTCCACTTATTGCTAGGTGCTAAAACCATGACTTAGACATTTTGCTAACATTTCCCTATACCTTTCCCATGCCTCATACAAACTCACATTCTCATACTAAACAAAAGAACTGATTTTAGTTTTCATTTTTGCAATCTTTGCAACTAGGAAAAACTTAGTTAGAATAGCTTCGTTAAATTGTCCTATATTGTAATGGAACCAGGAGAATGAGTGTTAAACCATAATCTAGCCTTATCTTTACGGGAAAATGGAATCAATCTAAGTTAGGTAATGTCATTAGACACACATTACTCTTAAAAAGATTGCAAATATCATGGAATTTTGTAAATGCTCATTAGGATCTTCTAAAGTTGTACCACCAAATTGGAAACCTCTAACCATTGAAATTATGGTATGAGGAATTTCAAAGTTATTTTCATTGACCAGAGGTCGCACAATACTAGCCAATGGTCACCATATATTGCCTAAAGCTAAATCCATCATAGTTAAGGGTCTAGCACCCTCCTAAGGTCTATCATATATTTGTTTAGGTGGATCCATGTCTAAATCAAAATATTGTTCACGAAAAGTCTCTACTCCTATAGTTGTAGAAGTTCTTACTCAAGTTTCTTTCCTTTGTTTTCAATTGGTTCTCTCAAGTTCTGGATCAAATTCTAACTTCTCCAGTTCTTATCCTTGAGTATGCTTGCAAAACTAAACCAAAAGGAAAATAAAAACAAACTACAAAATAAAATAAAAAACAAATAACACATAATTCAAATAAAAGCAATCAAAAAAAAGTTGAACACTTTAAATAATGTAAACAACTCTAGACTATTCTTTACTAATTTGCTTTAATATTCCAATCACGTTTGGTGTTCCCCAGCAGTAGTGCCAAAAACTTATTGTATTGGTTTCTATTATGCTAAATGCTCAAATTTAATTAACAAGTTAACAATTGGAGCACAATTTTCATTCTTTTACAAGTTCAAACCAACACCGATGGCAAATATACCAATTACAAGTAATACAGTAAAATATTTAAGATCTGAGTTATCATCTAATGGAAATTCCAAATTTTTAAGTACTAAGCCAAATTAGGTTACAATTATTTAGAGAATCTGCATAAAATGAAATTAATAACTAATTTTACCAAGTGAAACTGAATTGTCATATTATGCAGAATAATGTAGTTTAAATAAAAGGATTTCCTAATGGAGAATTATTTAGGAAATTGGTTTTTAATGATCTGAATGAATTAATCATGGGTTGAAGGAACTGTCCTAGGGTCACTTCACCATATCAAAACAATGCTGTAGTTAAGACAATGTTTTCTCTCTAGTTACTTAAGTTGTAGTTTGGCCATTCATTAATCTTAAGCATTAGGCTTGAAGTTTAAGAAGCTTAACCTTAAAATTTTCAAATTTTTAGATTATAACCCTCAAGATAAACAAGGTTTGGTCAGTTGATGATTTAAATTAGGTTAGTTAATATCTTGTCTACCAAATTAGGTAGATTTCTCTACTATTAAGTTATTTGTCAACTTTTTCTAAGTGTTTAGTTTAAAATAAACATTAATCTCATCATTTAAGCAAAAGAGATCATTCCATTGAAAAGTTTTCTTTTGGGTTATATTTCTAGGTTATTTTAAGTGTTTCTTTGTGTGTATTAGCTTAAGTTTATCTGATCTTTTGCATCTTTTGCACTTTTTCATGACCTTTAAAGTGTTTAGTTGTTTCTTTACATTATCTAGTGTTTGAGGGTAGATTTAGAATATATTTGAAGGATAGATTGATGCACTTTGGTGGGTAGTTTTGCTTTTATTAAGGGTAACTTTCTCTCTTCTAGTCACAATTTTACCTTCCTATACTATGACTATTTTTAGTTTGTCTCCACTTTGATGATGGGTGAAAATATTCATCTTGTTCATTTTATTTTACAAAAGATGATTTACTTTATTAAAACAAAGAAAAAGAATCCATAGTCCCTATGTTCTTATCCTTGGTCTTGTCTTCCATCATCAATGCCTTTCAATCCTTCTTTGATTTGGTCACTCTTAATGCATGGGTTATCAGATAATTGATGATTAAATTATCAGACCTCATCTGCAATGGTAACAACTTATGCCTCCACCTGTCTATCCTCACTTCCGCATTTATGATGATTCTCCTCTTCTGAGCCATTGATGGTAGATGTTACTCAACTTATACATCATTTTAGAGTGATTTCCATAATTAAGAACTTAGGTTTAAGGCTATTACATATAATTTTTATACTTAATTATGTTCATTTTTTAATTTGATATTATTCACATAAAATTCTATAACAGTTATTGTTTTAGTAGGTCTTGGTTGATATATATTTATGGAAAGAGTTAGATCGTTTATGGGATTGAAAAGTGGAGGAAAGGTAACTTCACAATAAATTCTATAGCCTAGATAGCTAATTCCTTTTTGAAGATTCTAAAATGGGAGAGAAAGTCAGTGATATTGACTAGTTATGCATAAGGAGAGTGGTAATGGTTTATTTATTTATTTATTTTTGCTTAAGGAAAGTGGTTTTTTGGATGTTGGATGTTGGTTTCTGGTTATTGTGATATTGGATGTCTTCCACAATTATAGTCATGGTCATAAGAATGGCTATGAAATTATTGCGAGTAGAATCATGGCCAGGGTCATGACTCTAAACTTGTTCATGGATTGTACTGTTCTCCTTCACTCTTCTTGTCTTTCCCTTAGAAAAAACATAATTACCAATGATTGTCTCTTTACTTTAAGGCTCTAAAGAGATAGTAATATAAAAATTATACAAAGTCGTACATTAAAGTTAAAGGGGTATGAGAGGAATAACCGTATCTTCAGCCGACATTGCCGCTCTCCCATGGATGTCATTTCTGAGATCTCTGAGCTTATTCGTTTCCGGCTTCTCAGCCTCGAGTCCCGTTTCCAGATCTCTGACT
>JAOXYD010241025.1:0-17110 GCA_028565735.1 Pinacopodium congolense | reverse complement strand
TTAAGGATAACCTTTCCATACTCCTTTTTCAAGGCTAAGGAACAACCTCATAACACACTCTCTTTTTCAAGACTCAAGAATAATCCTTACAAGAATTCACAGTAATTTCCCAAACCTACACACAAACACTTTAATAAGAATTTCACTCTTTTGACTTTACCAAAGTGTTTAGGGGCTCACACTAATATAAGAATGAATGCACAACTTTATCAAACACACTAAGAACACGCAGAACTTGTATATGAGCTTTTAACACTTATTCTTTTGTAAAAACTCACATAACACATCTATTTATACACATTCTAATGCCAAATAATCATTGCCTAATGTTTATATTCATTAATTCATTTTACTGTTGTAAAACCCACCTTTGTCCAATGTGCATCTCCCAACTTGCACTATTTCATCGACCAATATAATCATTCGGTCAACTAACCTTCAACATTTACCTGTTCAATCGATCGACCTTCAACTTTCAAGCATTCGGTTGACCAATTTTTAACTTTCACATGTTCGGTCGACAAATTATATCTATTCAGTCGACTAACCTTATTTAGGTCAACCTATCTTTGTCCCAAACATCCCTTTGAACTTCATCTTAACCCAATTCAACGTATATTAACACAAGCTAACCAATACCAAAATCAATTTTACACATTTTACACAAATTAACATATCTAAATTCATTTGATTTACCATATTTCCTTAATACTTTAATCTAATCATCTTATCACATACTTCCATCAATTTTCTAATTCATACAATTTAACCAACTTTATTGATTCATACATTCCTATTTAACAATTCATACATCAAAAAGATTTTTCTCATTCACACATATCAAACACATAATTCCTCTTGATTATACACTTATATGCAAATGCTAAGTATGAAAACATATGTGCGATTGAGTCCTTTCAATATTATGATAAGACCAAGAGAAGACTTACACAATCTCACTTGTAATAACCTATCAAATTCTATTCTTGAACTTGATCTCCTATCCTTAATCTTCAAGGTTAGCTCCAATGCTTCTCTTTTTGTCAACTTGGTCTTCATACCTCTCCAGCATACATCACGAACTCCATATATGTCTCTTCTCATCAAGGCTCAACATATATGCATTTCAAATCTTTACCAAAGACTTCATGATTGTTTTCCTCAAACTTATCTTAACAAACATAACAAGTTTCACAAATATATTAGTAGAAACATTTTGTCATCATCAAAATAAAGTTGGAACCAACTCTTAGTTCAATAATCTCCTCCTTTTTGGTGATGACAAAACCATGTGATATTAGACACATACACCAACCATACATGTAAACACTAATCCACACAAACATACAGATATTGTATGCAGATATTCTAATATCATATATATTATTCTCCTCCTTTTTGTAATCATAAAAAAGATACACATCCAATTGTAAAAGTTAAAAACTTTGAATACTAATACAAAATAGGTCATAAACGAGCATCAAAATATAAACTTGAAACATATAAGCAAGATACACATATTTCTGAAACATATAACTCAAATTAAGTTTCAAAAGCATGCCAAACACATCATAACTTAAATTTCAAAAGACATTTTCTTTCACAAACAATCTCCTTTAATAACATACACGAAGACATACCAAAATTCAAGGAGGGATCAAAATGATCAAATCCCATTCCAAACCGTAATAGTCAAATAATCAAAACAAATACCAATTGTTGTTAAAAGTGATTAATATTAAAAAATCACTAGTTTGAAATCAATGTGAATGAAATGAGACTTGTACATATCAACATGATATCAATTGTTAGAAACCAAAACTTGGTACCAATTATTAATGTTGTTCTTAGTGAAACTCATTTTTCAAAACAAATTAACACTTATTAACAAAATTATCAACCTACACCAATAGGTGATACCAATTGTTGAAAAAAATAATGTGTTGATACCAATTTTGATAAAAATGATGTGAAACGATAATTGATGACAATTAATTAAAACTAGGCTATTATCATAATACCAGTTATTACTAATACTCAATAAAAACATATAACACAAAGCGTCAACATAACATATATCACTTATAATTGCTAAAAGGAATACATAAAAAAAAAAAGAGTTAACCAAAATTCAACTTTACACCACAACATCAAAGCAAGATACAAAAAATTCAAGATTACTTCATACTCGACACAACAAAAAAATGTTTCATCTTTTATCACAAAATTATCAAAACACCAAAATTTGACAAACTCCCCCCAAGATAATCAAAATCATGTAATAAAGGCAAATTTCAGAATTTCAAGATTTAAGACTCCTCATAAATTTATGCAATCTCAATTTTGCACAAAGCAAAACTTTTATATTATCTTTGGAGAATACTATGCATGAATCAAAAGTCAATTTTAAGAGTTTTGAAAATCAAGGAAATGTCATATTCCCCCTAAATATATGCATAATGTTCTACTATCACAACTTTTCAATATTGATGACATAAGCAACCAAATGTTATAAGATTTCAAAAAGCATTTCAAAAACTCAAATGTCATCCTTTCTTGCACAAACTCATGCATTTTTTAAAGTTCCAATTCTATCACGCTCTAGGTAAAAACGAGCAAGGTTTATCAAACTATATAATCATTCGAGAACTTAAATGGCAGACATCATTAAGAGTTTTCTAAAATTTGAAATGTCATGAATTTTTTTAAAAAATATACTTTAAGAAATCAAAAAATTTTCAAAATACTTATTGCCTTATTTGAAAAGATTTTAACGCATTATGAAACTTTCAAGCCTTTATCATACATTAATGCATTATTACTTTTCAAACATCTTTTATAAACTAATGCATGGAGGCAATTCATCAAAAAATTTAGTAAACGATTTTGTAAAAGAAGGGAATCTTCCATCTTTTATGAAACTTACGAGCTCCCCCTCAGTGAAAACAATTTCTCTTAAAAATTTAAAATACACTAGAGGGATTAAAATTTCAAAAATAATGTATATTGAAAATATGCTTAAAACATGCTTTTACATGCTTACATATAAAAAAATCCATGCAATCCATAAAGCTTTCAAAATAAACATATAAAACATTTTTCAAGTCATAGGTTTCAATTTACTTAAATATGCAAAAACTAATCATGTAGGAAAACTATTCAAAAGGCTCTTCAACCAATTATAATATGATTAAAGAAATCAAGAAACTTCAAAATCACATATAAATGGCATTTAAAAGGTATGAAATCCATAAAAACAAGAAATTTGAAACATTATATTTATGCATTTTTATTTAAAATTTCTTGAAAATAAATTCAATTGAACGCTTAATAGTATACGAAAATAGTATTTAAAACACCTTAAATAAACTAACATGCAAACATCACATTCGGTATTTGGAAATAGATTTTAAAAAACGTAGAGTCTATATAGATTGGTTAATCGTATAACATATATCAGTCAACCGATGGACCTCTCTATCACATTCAATCGGCCTATCTATTCTTATCGGACAACTAATAGTTAGCACGCAACACAGTACGTAGATGGGAAAATGAAAGGATTTACTCAAAACACGTTTTAATTTCAAGAATTTAGTTATTCAAGTTATAATCAAAGTAACAATTAATCAAAATATATAAGTATGAAAATCAGTATAAGTGTAAGTTCAAGGCATACCTCCCTTTTACGGTTATCACCAACTCTATTACTTAAATTCTTTACTTCCTTAGTTTAACATTGTTGGAGATTTTTCTTTTTCTTTTATTCTTTTGGAAATACCTTTTAAAACCTACAAAACAAATTTAACGAATCTTTGGTACCCATATCATCTTGAGTCCTCGATGGTTAGTTTTATACCTATCATAATCATTCAACAAAACATTTAAACGATCATAGCAAAGTTGTTGAACATGCCCAAAACGACCATAATAATGACAAACCGAAGGTGTATGTGATATATATACATTTCCATAAACATATCTGGTCTAAATTCATTAAAACTTCTAAATGAATGATAATAAGGCCTTATATTGTCCTTATATGCATTTCTGGATCTATATGTTCTTCTTTGATGGAATTCTTGTCTCGAATATGCATGAGATACATTTAATGACATATAATGGGTATGGTCAATATTTCTAAGAACATTCATATAAGCATTAGGAGCATAAAAAGTAGAAGGCCTACATGCATTATTATTTTGATGTGCATTAACAAGGAAATTATGTCTATTTTTCGACACATGCACATTCTTTCTATACGATGGTCTTAATGCATACAAAAATGCATGACGACTCTTTTTACGACGATAGCTAAATGATGAAGACCTAGAAATAATTTTAATGGATGACCTAGGTTATTCTTCCTCTAAGATCTTTTCCTTAACAAATTTAGTCATACTAGGGGAAGATTCATTATCACTCACATAGCCTAAACCATGTCTATCATTTACAACCTTTTAACCACTCAATATGTTTTTAATTTCTATTCCATTTAATGAATTTAGCAAGTGAGTCCCTAAGGGAGTCTACCTCTATTTAAAGGGCTGCATTTTCTTTTATCAAACTACTATGGTCAATATTACATTTTGATTCCAATTGTTTTTTTAATGATCTATTCTCTTCTAATAACCTTTACATTTCACATTCAATGTAATTATTTGACTCTACTTCTTTTCTAAGCTTCGTATTCTCTAATTTACATTCATCTAACACTTTCAAGGATTTTGTATATTTATCATTAAATTTTCCTTTTTCTTAGTTAATTCATCCACATATTCTAATAGTTTCTCAAGTGTATATTCAACTTCATGAAATTTAGAACAAGAAGGTACATCATTTTTACAAGGTGTTATGGAAGTATGTACCTAGTCATCCACAAAGCAAAAGAAAGCTACTTCATCGTGTTCACTTTCCTCTTCCTCATCTCGACATATTTCCTCTAATGTAAGCCATAATTCTTGAACACTTTCATATCTTGATGCCACTTTTTCAAACACTTCTACACTTATAGCAAATAACAAGATATCCAAAACTTTATAATTAAATGAAATAAGCCGTTTCTCAACAATAACCCATTCTAATACATCTTTGAGTGTTAAATTTTCAGTTATAATTTTAGAAGTAATGTAAGGACCATTTTTTTTTATCATTTTCTAATATTTTTATCCTAGGTTTAAAAAATAATTTTTCATTCTAATTCTCCAATCTCTAAAATTATCTCTATTAAAAAAAAGGAGTGCATTTAAACTATATGCCATCTATCTTTGCTCACTAATTCATTAGAATTAAACTAATGTGAGACCTAGACTCTGATACTAATTATTAGGTCAGTATGACACCTAAGAGGGGAGTAAATTAAGTTTTTAAAAATTTATTCTAAATTATGCAAATTAATCTCTTACCAATTTAATTAAATGCGAAAGTCAAGCAATAAATCTAATTTATCGAATTAACCAATAACAATAAAATAGACAACTAAAATAAGTGCATAAAAGTAAAGAGAGATGGAAGAAGGACACTTCATGATTTATTCTAATTCGAAGCTATCCATTTGCCCCTACATCTAGTCCTCAACACCACTGTTGAGATTTTTTCTCTATTGCATTCAAAACAAAGATAATGTTAGTAGTACAATCATTTTTCAAGGCTCAAGGATAACCTTTCCACACTCTCTTTTCAAGGCTAAGGAATAACCTCACAACGCATTCTTCTTTTTCACGGATCAAGAATAATCCTTACAAGAATTCACTTTTAATTTTCCAAACCTATACACAAACACTTTCACAAAAATGTCATTCTCTTAACTTTACCAAAGTGTTTAGGGGTTCACACTATTATAAGAATGAATGCACAACTTCATCAAATATATAAAACACACTAAGAGCACACAAGACACTTGTATATGGGCTTTTAACACTTCTTCTTATGTAAAAATACACATAACACATCTATTTATACCTATTCTAAGACCAAATAGTCGTTGCCCAATGTTCATATTTATTAATTCATTTTACTGTTACAAAAAATTATTGTCCAATATTCATCTGCCAACTTGCACTATTCGGTCGACCGATACAATCATTCATCAACTGACCTTTAACATTAACCTATTCGGTCAGTCGGTCTCTTCATTCGGTTGATTGACTTTTAACTTTCAAGTGTTCGGTCGATCGATTTTCAACCTTCACATATTCGGTTGATAGATTAAATCTATTCAGTCGACCGACCTCATCTAAGTCGACCTACCTTTATCTTAAACAAGCTTAAATCCATCCGAACTTCATCTTAACCCAATTCAACATATATTATCACAAGTCAACCAATATCAAATTCAATTTAACACAAATTAATAAAATAAAATTCATTCAATTTACCATATTTTCTTAACACTTTAATCTAATCATCTTATCAAACACTTCATCAATTTTCTAATTCATACAATTTAACCTACCTCATTAATTCATAATTCCTATTTAACAAATTCATACATTAAGAGGAATTTTCTCATTTACATACATCAAACACATAATTCTTCTTGATTATACGCCTATATGCAAATGCTAAGTATTCAAGCATATGCACGATTGAGCCCTTTTAACACTATGATAAGACTAAGAGAAGCCTTACACATCCTCACTCATAATAACCTATCAAATTCTATTTTTGAAATTGATTTTCTATCCTTAATATTTAAGGTTAACTTCAATACTTCTCTTCTTGTCAACTTGGTCTTTATACCTCTTCAACATATGTCATGAACTCTATCTATGTCTCTTACTATCAAGGCTCAACATATATGCATTTCAATCTTCACAAAACACTTCATAATTGTTTTGTCAAGCCTATCTTAACAAATATAACAAGCTCCACAAATACATTAGTAGAAACACTTTTTCATCAAAAAAAAAAAAGTTGAAACCAACCCTTTGTTCAACAAGTTTTAATTGTAAATTCAACTTACTTTTTTACCTCTTAATATTAGGTAAGTATGCCAATTTTTTGTATAGAATATTAGTGAATTAGGTATCATTTCCACACAAAAAAATTAATGAATACTAATATAAAATTTTGACTTATTAATTAACCTAACGATAGTGGATTATGAGATTAAATATTAAAATTAAATTAAAACTAAATTACTAATTAAAAATTTAATTAAACTAGCTTAAGGAACCAAATATAAAGAAGAATATAATTAGGTTTAATTATCTAGTTGGAATCTTCTAGGACTTTTCTTATAGTAAGATAATTTACTTACATTAGTTGAATTATCCCCTCTAGTAACAAAATCTAATCATATAAGGCAAATATAGACAATTTGCTCGAAAATGACTTTATTAAGTTAAATGTAAAAATGTTATTCCCATACAATAGAATCCTTTAAATAGTTCTATCTACATAACAAAAGTATTCAATTCAAAAGTGACATGAATAAAACTAAAAAGCATATAAAAAATAAAAATTAGAAAGCTCATAAAAATGACTTCTTCTTATTCTATAGGACTTTTGACTCTTTGTTTCACCCATCTGATGGCCTTTGTTCCTTGAACAGAATTCTCCTTTACTTTAGACCTTAATCATCATCACTATGAAAAACTGAATGAATGACTCCCTTTGTTGGAATCTTGTTTAACTTTTTATACTTAAATCCTCATTAAGGCTGGAAAACCCTAACGACTAAAGTTTAGCATAGATCTTTCTTAATTAATGTCAAATTATTCTTCTATTCTTGTCCTTCTACGGAACACAACAAACACTTGAACTCCATCATAATGTTACCCTTTTACAGAATCGTTTTCCTCTGTCTTACTCGAGGACTATAATCGAGGTGTTTAGAAACAATAATGATATTATTGTTTATCGTTGTTATTCTTTTTTCTTTTATGTTGCACCACAATGGTAGTTTATATAAAGACTAGAATGATGTTGTTGTTATGGTCATTGTGCTTTTGACTTTTCTCCTATAATCACTCCTTTTTATCTGCTTGGCCTTTCAAATGCAATATTTACTTATACTTCACAAAAAGGCTCATTAAAAGATTGAATTTTCCTAAAAATAGGTAAAAATAAAATAATAATACATCAATAAATCTATATAATTTACCCATTATAAAATTCTCCTACACTTAAATGATTGCTTATCCTTAAATAATTAACTTAATTAGTGCATCAAAAGTCCTTAACATGGTAAGAACAATGCACCAACTTTACATAAACATTTAGCCACATGAATAGCCATCTAAATTTGAGTTTGGGTGAGTTAAGAGAAGAAAAGCATGATAAAATCTTTATGCTAGACCACTATAATTCAATGTATAACACAAAGATTCATGGAAGATTTCAAGTATATGATCAAAGCATATTATCCACATTAAACGTCTAAGTCATTATGTAATACCCAATTTTCAAGTATTTAATGTAAAGATTGAGTACACACCTTAATGATTTTATGCAATAACTTTGAATTGATGCATAAAAATTAATGCATAAGTAACATAGATTTAGTAGCCAAATTTAATAAAATTTCCAAAAAAAACCATAACACACACCCACATGTAAATGTAAATAAATAAAACATGTCATAATGCAATCTTACATGCAATAATTTCTAAGAATCAAAATAAAAAGTAATAAAAATGGAATAGAAAGAGGTTAAGTTGCATTCTAACAAAATTTTCTTTAAAGTCTTTTAGCTGGAATTTAATGTTAGAGAATAATTATTCTCTTTCTCAAACTATAACTTTAATCAATTTTCTCAAATACTAGATGCTTCATTGAAATACTAGAGTTGCAACACTTACCCTTTAATGCCGTATTCACCTTCTTTAAATTGTGTTAGGTACCATAAAGATAGATCTTGAAATCCCATCTTCTGCCTATAATTAGTAATTGTTATACCAATAAAATCAAAGAACAAAGGTACCTATTCTTCTTCCTTAATGATTGAAATATCAACAATTACTTCTGCATCCTCATCCACATCAACTATTATCTCCCCATCACTTATTGTAAAATCATTCTTATCTTACTCCTTGGCTTCCCTTCTATAATGGTGGGCACACTTTCTTGCTCTTGTTCTATAATTGGTTTAGTTAGATTTCTAACTTATGTTGCCAAGACATGTAGGGAAGTCTCTACAACATCAAATAGAGATTCTATTGTTGATATAAACTTGACTATCAATTCTTTTAATCTTGATTTTTCTTGTTCAAAAAGTTGCTCAACTTGTACTATCAAGTTGTGGATGGAGACCTCTATACCTTCAAATTGAGCATCTGATGTGAATATGACCTTCATCAATAGCTCTCTCAATCTCAATTCATCTTCCTATTATTGATAATAGTCCCATAGAGGCTGATCAAGATAAGTCAAATAATTCCATAATAAGATTTAGGTGTTGCTCCCATAGTTATTGTAAACCATTATATCTATCATCCACCTATCATTTAAAACTTCTTCTTTGTCCTGCCACTAATAGTCTCATCATTAATTATTTTGTCAAACTCTTACGATAACTATCTGCACCAAAAAGCCTTACACATAAGATTAATAAGAGATCTTTCTTGATAATTAAGCATAAACGAAAAACAAAACAAAGAAAGGAAAAAATGGTTAGTCTAGCAAAGTTAAGAATTTCCTAATAAATTAAAAGTAATCCCCAACAATGATGCAAAAAAATTGATGTGTACTGAACGTGCCTAAGTTTTAATAAAATTTAAATCCAATTACTACAAAAAAGCATTATTAGAACACATAAATAGGCAAGTGAACCTATCGTAGTGTAATTTAGCTAGCATGAGTCCTGATTATCGATCCCCGAGGATTACAATACTAGAGAATTCATATCCTTCCTATGTAACTTATTCAATGATTGATTAAAAAAAATAAAGACAAGGCCAAGGACAAACTCACAATAATTAAAAAGTAATATTGAAGTTAGGATCTAGATATCTAATCCCCCTAAAATGCACGTGTATTCATCATTTAATATTGATTAAACATGCTTCTCATATTTTATTGGACTGTAAGTTTCCTAAGGTAAATCACATTCTCTCTCGAGTTATGTAATTCTATTCAATTTGATAAATCAAGGCAGAGTTCTCTCTATCTCAACTATTAGCTAAATGCATTAATTCGTTCCATAGAACCTGTTGTTTCAGCTAAGTTCACTCTTAATTCGAACATCTTATGTAAGTATATCTCTATGTTCTCATACATGATGCATTATTTATTGATTGATCTAAAGCATATATTTGATTTCTCATTTTAAATATACATTATCAAATCATTGGAAGTGAAGTTTATGTTTGCATAATATTCAAATCTAACATCACGAATTCCATAAATAAATTCAATACAAATAAAAAAAATTCAATGTTTAATTAAGAAAACAATCAAATACTATGTCCTAAGGTTCACTAAATCCCACAAGAAAATTAAGTTTTAAATATAAAGAAAACAACAATAATAATCATTGAGAAAGTAGGGATGATGAAGGTTTTAAAATCTCTTAACTCCTCTGTGATTCTTATTGTGAAGTCCAATCTTGATCTCCACTTTTTTAATGTTTTGATACAAATCTATCCTTTAATCATGGCTGAGGAATCACCTATAGGGTTTTAGTGGCTACTTTAGGGTTGCTATGAACTAAAAACAATGAGAAAATCCCTATAAATACTTTAAAACGTAGCATAGCTCTTCCAAGTCACGGGACACAGGGAGTCCCACGGGATGTGGCTTACCTAATGGCCTTTGCCACACCCTATGGCCTTCTCTGACCACTTCTCATAGGGTCACTTACGGGGTATGGCTCACCCTGTGGTTCTCCTATTGGTTTTCCAACTTTCTCATTCCTTCAGTCATTTTTCTATAACTCTTTCTAAACTAATCCTTTTACTATGAAATTTGGTATGGAGCTTCCTCACTTAATACTCTTGCTTCCAAATCAACTCCACATCTTTTCTAATCCCACAATTGTATGAAAACGCTTACCAAAATCCTCTATACTAAAGTTAGTGCTTGTTTAAGCTTCTTTTACTCTTCTCTTTATACACTCTTCATGGCTCGTCATATGACCTTGATATTTGACATGGAACTTCATCACATGATGCTCTATCTCCTCAAATTGATTTCTCATCTATTCTAGCTCTAGAAGAGCATTAAAATGCTCAGCAATTCCTACAAAAACATAAATAATCATTCAAGGTAACTCAAGCAACATCTTATTTAAGAATAAACTAAATATGCATCCAAATTACATGGAATTCATCCTCAAACCTAAGATAATAATTATGAAAACATGCCTAAAAGATGTATAATTAGGGTTCTATCAGTCCCCTTAGTGGAAACATCTTATGTGGTGGGCAATGGTCTCAAAGTGCTTAGGTCATCCAGGCGCTTACTACTCCTCAAAGATTATTAATAAAGGTTTTACCATTAACCTTTGAAGCACCTATATTAACCCTTTCTTCTTGAAGGTCAGGAAAGGGTTGATAGGGTCAGATTGAAGTATAAGAGGCTCATCTCTAAAGTCCTCATCCTTGTCAACTAATATTTTTGTAATTAAACATGGGAAACATAATGCCTTTATCCTTGCGATTGTAGGCAATATAAAATTTAAAAGTCATGAAAGTGTGCTTTATTGAGCCTATTGGCTTAAAGTTGTAGCATTGAGGGCTACCACTATAATACAATTAAGGGCACCAAGTTGAGAAGTAGGGCACTCACATCTACTATGTATCATCAAAATATCCAAGTAGTGCCTCATTGTAGCTCGATTGAAATTGGGGTCTAAAATGACATGATCAATCTAATAAGTTGGATGCTTGGGGGATGAAGATGCACCACAATTCATAGTGGCTTAGAAATAACAAAAAATTACCTATAATTAGTCTATTAAAGCTATTAGGACTCGTTAGAATATTCTTAATTGATGTCGAAGTATTTCTCTAATAGTAAGCTTGAGGCCACTGGAATTTGAAGAATTAATGAATTTGGAGCTAGTGACACTAGGAATATGTTAGGACCATAAAAACTAGAGAAAAATGACAAAAACCTATCAAAAATAGGAGAGGACAAGAGGTATAATGATGAGGGGCAAAATTAGGCAATAATGATGTGGGAACTGGAGGTTGGTGATGCAGTAGGTTAAAGAAGAGAGGAAAAAAATTGGGGCGAGGGGTAAGAAAGGAGAAAGGTGGAGGTGTCAAGGAGAAAGTAAAAAAGAAAAGTTTCAATGGTGATGAGGGTGGGTGCAACAACTAGAGAAGAGGGAGGAAGAAGGAGGAAAAAAAAATAGGATTTAAAGGGAAAGTACTGAAAATGACATTGTTCAACACGCATTTAAATGACTTTAAGTCATGAACCAAAATGATGCCTCACTGATTTGTATGTGGTCTTGTTTTATAAATATATAGACCACAAACTAAATAATGTTATGACCAATAATACAAGTGCATCTATTATTCTATAGTGTAGTTTAAGATGAATCCGGTTATCATCTCCTGAGGATTATGACTACTAATACTATCAACCTCTTTATTATTTATTCTACCTAAATTAATGATTGATTGATTGAACTATTAGTTAAAATAAAATTAAGCAACTAACTAATATTGTAATTTAAAACACTTGACTTGATAAAGATGTAATTAATGAAAGTAGGATTTAGATGTAAAATCCACTTAAAATCTTAACATGTTCAATGCTTAATCTCAATTTAATGCTCAACCCACTTTACTTAGAGCGAAAAATACCTTAATTAAATTATACTCTTTCTTAAGTAATATAATTTTTATTCCTTAATTGATTGACTAGAATCTCTTTTAAAATTAAAACCCTAAAAAGACACATTAATTTGATCTATGAATTTTTGTGTCCATTAGGTTTAAATCTATCCCAGAAAACTTGTATAAGCCTGTCTCTAGTATCCTTACATGCCTCTTTATTCATAATATGATATATTCATACAAGTGATTTCTCAATCTAAATATATAAAATTAAGTAAATTGAAATTGCATTCAAAACTTTCAATCTAGTAAAATGAGTATCATGAATAAACCTAAGATAAATCTAGGTATTTTACATTAAATCAAGAACAAATATTGAACAATAAATATTAGGGTTCATCCTATCTAAACCCTATATAAAATTTAGGTCATAGCTATATATACACAACAAAAATTAAAGAAGACAAACATGTTGAAAAATTTATTCTCATGATGTTTAATCCTTGAATTTTTAATTGAAAGTTACTAGAAATCCTCTCTATTTATCAATCTTTACTATAAACTTGAATTATCCTCCTTCAATTTCTTTAAAATATGGTAAAATTGTCTTAGAATTAAGTCTAGAACTCTTGATGGTGGCGATCTCTCTCCAAAAGGTCAAAAATTATAAAGAAAACCTAAAACTCCACTTTTACATGGATTGAACTACCTCTCTCATGGCCAGTGTCATAACCGTGAGAGAGGCTATGAAGATGAGTGTGGGCTGAGTCATGACCATTATTAAGCCTATGGAACCTAGTGTCTTCATCTCTAATTTTTTCTTTGCTTAGGAAGGTGGTCACAGGCATGACCTAGGTCATGATTCTCATTCTCTATCTTCTTTACTTTCACTCTTTAATTTAAAGAATTATCCACCCCTCTCTTTAATCATTTATATCAACCAAGGCTTACAAAATCAATCATTTTGATAGAATTTTATATGAGCAATATCAAATCTAAAAGTTAACACAATTAAGTATAAAATCATATGAAATAGCTTTAAACCTAGGATCTGAATAATCAAAATCAATCTCAAAAGATGTATAAGTTGAGTATTATCAAATAATCCCATACTTAAACTATTGTTTTTCCTCAAACAACTGCTTAAACACTCCCTTAAAATAATTATAAAGACAATTGAAAGTTTATTGAGTATTAAAACACATATCAATGCACTTAAACATAGTTAATATCTCCTAACTCAATCATGACTTACATGATTTGATTCATACATAATCACAAGGTTAATTATAGCAACCCTTAATATATAACATTAAGCATTCAAGTAATTATACATAGATCGTTATACAAGTTTGATCAAAAGTGCTTTGGCAAGTGTGTTTTAAGCTCCATCTTGCCTTGATTAATTATTTTAAGAGCGTTAAAGGCTTGTTTACGTCACCTAACTTTTGTACTTAAAGATAAATACCTTGTCATGAATATCCTTAGTTGTTAAGTTAGGCCACTTTTTCAAATGGCTACTACTACTACTATTTAATTTTGACCTTTTTATTAGTACGAAGTTAGTACAGTGAATTTTTATGCTTATTTATTTAACTTTTTAACATTTCAAATTTTATTAAATAAAAAATTTATTTAACTAAACATCACATTTAAAAATTTGCATAAAAATCTATACAAAATATCCATAGAGACCTAATATTACACATAAAAGTCACTAAACACATTCAATCACATAAAAATAAAAAGAAAAGTTAGAAGTCAATTAAGGGGTATTTAATATCAACTATTCCAAATACATCAATTACATTACAACATGCTAATTAATAATTAATTAACCATCAAAATTATTAAAAGTAAGATATCCGAAATAATCATTCTCAAACTCACAACAATTCAAGTTTGTATTAACAATTATGTCTTATTTCTCATCCTCAACACTTATTTCAAATTGTACTTAATTTGAAACTTTGAAAGCAAAGAGAAAGATAAGAAGTAAGAGAGAAAAAATCATTACTCCCCTGAATTTAGAATCCATATGTAGGTGAAATTAAGAGCTATTGGATTCCATGTAATTTAAAAAAAGTGGAGGTGAGAAATTCGAAACTTTTTTCCATTCATGAATAACATTACTAAATACAATCTTTTCAAGTAATTAGATCAAGAGAAATAAAAATAAAAATAAAAATATGAAAAAAAAAGAGATATATAAATGTTTGAGCATAACAATAATGAAGAAAAGGAACAAAAAAAAAATTTAGGCACTAAGCTTAAGTTTCTATGGAATCCTCATATCTAATTGGGTGGAGATGATTATTGGTAATGAATCTGCATCAGTTATCTTGGTAAGGTTGTTGCAAGTTACCAAATAATAGATACCAAACTTCCTAACTACGTAATAGAGTAAGTCATGGTTGATCCTACAGAAAACTAGTTAGTGATTTTCATTATTTCTATTGTTGCATAAAAGAAAATAAAAATAAAAATAACCCCTGATTTTATGAAGTTAAATAAACAAAAATTATAACTAACAAAATTAATGGGAAAAAAACAAGAAAGTAAAATGGGAAAAAACAAATAACAATAATGTAAAACTAGGTAGAAAAATATTTTTAGGATTTATAAAGGATCATTGGTTATCAAAAACATACAAATCATGTTCTAAATAAGATGTTAGCCTATAGACACAAATGAGTTCCTACGTCCTATGTTCCTCCAATTATAGATAAATTTGATACAATCGTAAATTTACCCTTAACTATACGATTTTTATTACAAAGTTATTTTTATTTTTATTTTTATCTCTAATTAATAATATATTTATTTAATGATATTAAATGATCCATTAACATATTTATATTTGTAATTTTTAATATAGTATGAAATGACCTTAAATGCTCCTTTAATTTTCATTTTATTCCATAAATTGTTTTCCTCTCTTTTTCTATTATGGTAATAATAAATTTTATTTGATATTTGATGTGTAAAATAATTTATGACTATTTTTACTGGAAAATCAATTTTATTTTTATTTTTGGTCTCTAATTACTATTATATTTAGTTAATGACTTTAAATGCTCCATCAATTCATATTTATATTTGCAATCTTTTTTTAATATATTTTAAAATGACCTTAAATGCTCCTTTAATTTTTATTTTATTCCATAAAATTTTCCTATTCCTTTCTATATTTTTATAATCATAAATATTTTATTTAATTTTTTATATGTAAGTTAGTTTATGATTATTTTTATTTGAAAGTGAATTTTATTTTTGTTTTTATCTCTAATTAATAATAGATTTGGTTAATAAAATTAAATTCTTTATTAATTCATATTTATATTTGCAATTTTTTAAATATACTCTCGAATAACCTTAAATTATTTATTAATTTATATTTATATTTTTAATTTTTTAAATACGAATTAAAGAAAGAATGAAGGAGAAGAGTCTAAAAATTATTTCAATTACAACTATTGTATTAATTACTTTAAATGTTCTATTAATTTATATAACTAATTTTGTAATGAATACGAATTTATGGTGTATTTAAAGTAATTAATAAATTTATTATTATATTAAATTTATACTATTATTGATTTTAAGGATAGAATTAAAGTAAAAACTATATAATATAATATATTAAGGGATTATTTTGTAAATTTTATAAAATTAGAAGTTGATTCTATTGGAAAGTTCATTTTATTTTTAATTTTATCTTTAATTAATACTATATTTAGTTATTGATATGAAATGTTCCATTAATTCATATTTATATTTTAATTTTTTAATATAGTATGAAATGACATTAAAAGCTTCTTTAATTTTTATTTTATTCCATAAATTTTTTCCTGTCTTTTTTTATTTTTTTAATAATATTTTTTATTTTATATTTTATGTGTAAATTAATTTTTGACTATTTTTAGTGGAAAGTCAATCTTATTTTTATTTTGGTCTCTAATTAATATTAGATTTAGTTAATGACATTAAATGCTCCATTAATTCATATTTATATTTGTAATTTTTTAATATATTTTCAAATGACCTTAAATGCTCCTTCAATTTTTATTTTATTCCATAAAATTATCTTACTCTTTTCTGTATTTTATAATAATAAATATTTTTATTTAATTTTTGATATGTAAGTTAGTTTATGACTATTTTTATTTGAAAGTGAATTTTTTTTTATTTTTTTATCTCTAATTAATACTAGATTAAGTTAATGACATTAAATGCTCTATTAATTCCTATTTATATTTGCAATTTTGTTTAATATACTCCCAAATGACCTTAAATGTTATATTAATTTATATTTATATTTGTAATTTTTTAATATGAATTAATGAAATAATGAAGGATAATAATATAAAAATTATTTT
>JAOXYD010241015.1:0-17112 GCA_028565735.1 Pinacopodium congolense | reverse complement strand
ATCCCAAATTTATGCTAACTTAATCTTAAAATTCCTATAAAAAATGATAAAACAAAAAAAATCATATGAGTAACATCTCATTTAAGGATTTTAACTAGAATTACTTGTAAATCACATGAAATTGCATTCCAAAACTTCACCTAAAAAGCATTAAATCATGCATAAAATATGTATATTTTGAACCCTATTAAATATCCCTATAATTAAGTTGTTGCTTGTCATTAAGTAATAACTAAACATCCAATTTAAATAAATTTATTAAGAGTGGAGAGCTATTTGAGTATAAACAAATTTCAGTTAATGTTTTTGACTTAGTTCGCAAATCAAAATTTCATCATGATAAAATCTTGGTTGACACACACAAGTACAGTTAGTAATTAAGCAACCTTCAATATATAATATCAAACATCTATGAAGTTTCATATTGATCATTATGTAAACTTGTTCAAAGAACTTACTAATGCAAAGTACAACTTACTGTTTTTAATTTTTAAGCAATTGTTGGGACTTCACCTTGTCTTTTAGCACGAGGGCAAACATTTTATCGTGAATGTAGTTACTTAACTCAATTTCCTTTTTTAGCTTATTTGCAACGTCATTTAATCTTTGACGTAAAGGTGAACATTTTGTCATGAATACTCCTGATTACTTAGCTTGCTTACAATCACAAATGGTTACTAGCTCCACTCATACACTTCAACTTCTTTATTTGTATAAAGCTAGTGGAGTGAGTCTCTACTCATTCAATTTAAACACAATCATACTTTTTATTCATTAAAAACATATCCTATTCCAAACTCACAGAATAGTCCATATGCAACGACATTTAAAATTTAACAATGAATATAAAAAGTGCCTAATATCACCAGAAAAACATCAAACAAAAGAAGAAAAGAAAAAAATAGGTTAAATTTAGTCAAAAATTGTTTAATGCTCACCTCACCAAAAACATTGATGAAATTAAAACTCTTCAATTAATAATCAACTCTCAATTTCAATCATTCATCATGGATATTTAAGTCATTACTCTCGAACTCCTAACAACTTAAGTGTGATAAATAGATGACAAATCCTAACATATTCAATTCCCCCTACACTTAAACTAAATTATCCTTAATTTGGAGGACCAAAAATAAATAAAGCCTATAAAAGTAGGAGGGTGAAATCATAACGAAACTTGCTTGAATATTGAAGCCCAAATCTAGGCATGACTAAAATGTTTTTGTAGTTGCATCCATGTCTTTGAAGCAATATGATCCGAAGCTTGCGACTAAAACTTAAAGAGCAAAACTAAAAACACAAGCTTTTCTAAAATATTAGATCATGGTAGGATTAAAAACAAAAACAAATAAAAAGATACATCTTAGAAAAGAAAATGTTTAAAACATGCCAAATGATATGAAAATAAAAATAAAATTCAAAGGAAAAAATAAAATAAATGACAATCAAAATTGGTTACAACATTTAAGTCTATATGTAAGTAATGAAATCCATCCATAAGCATTACAATGATCATTGAATAGGAAATTGTAGGCAAAGCATCACTTCATGTAATATACTCAGGAAGTGCTCAAGCCCAAAGCTTATGAATCATTCAAAATCATTAAACTTTTAATGCAAGATGTAAGAATAGTATTTGTAATTAAATAATTAAGCATAATAAGATACATAGTAAGATGCATCATGAAATGGAATTGTCGTATAGCCTATCTTAAGGCACCTATAGAAATATCAATCTTAAGCAAAAACAACACATATTATTCCTAATCTGTCCAATCATATTGTGTAAATATCTAAATACCTTAGACACTCTAAAACACACCTATTATTAACATTTGATTTAAACAAGTTGCCATTGAGTGTTTAAAAATTGCAATTTACTCAAGTAATGCATCATAGTCATAAACATGTAAAAGTAATGTACCAATCCCATATAAATGTACCTATGTGAATAGTCATCTAAATTTGAACTTAGGTGGGTTAGGGAATGATAAACGTGAGAAAATTCAAAGGCGAGATAATTATAAATCAACACTTGACACAAAGATTAATATCCTATTTCAAATGTATGATCAAAAACATCTTATTAAAGTTGAAACTCTAGGCTATCATGAAATCTTCAAATTTCAAGTGTTCAATATAAAGATTGAGTACATACATTAATGATTTGATGTAAGACTTTTGAATTAATACAAAAAGAGTTGATTTGGGTTTAGAAAGCATGGGAGGATAAATACGTTCACTAGCCTTTCTAACTCTTTCTCAAACAACATCATTTATAGTTAACATAAATATAGAAACCAAATTTGATAAGAAAAACTAAAACACATAATCAAATGCAAATGCAATCAAAAAAAATATGCCAACATGTAAAAATAAATGTAATACCTTATAAGAATAAAATTTAAAGAAATAAAAATTGAAAGACAGAGGTTGTGTTGCCTCCTAACAAGTACTTCTTTAGGGTCTTTTAGCTGGACCTTAGTACTAGAGAAGTATGATTCTCTTTCTTACCTCATACCTTCGATCAATATCCTCAAAAACTAGATGGTTCACAAAGAATACCTTATCTATAAGACCCATCCTTTAATGCCCCTTTTTATCTCCTTTAGACTGTATTAGGCACCTTCGAAATAGATCTTGATATCCCATCGTTTTTCTGTAGTTAAAAATAATTATATCAATAAAATCAAAACCCAAATGTGCCTAGTTTTCTTCCTTAAAGATTGGAACATCAACAAAACTATCTGCCTTTTTATCAACCTTGACAGCTAGTTCCCCCTCACTTATTGTGAAATCATCTTTATTTTGTTCCCTTAGCTTTACTTCAATAATAGTAGGCAAAAATGCTTACTCTTATTCTATAATTAATTCAACTAATTGCCTTACTTATCTTGGTAAGTTGTATAAGGAAGACTCTACACTCTCAAACCAAGATTCTGTTGTAAATATAAACTTGATTAACAGCTCTTTCAATCTCGATTCTTCTTCTTGTTGAACAAGCTACTTAATTTATGCTATCAAGTTGTGGATGGAGGTCTTTATACTTTCTAATCGAGTTTCTAATGATGATATGGCCTTCATTAATAGCCCTTTCAACCTTGATTCATCATCCCATTGCTGATAATAGTCCATTCGAGGTTGTCTAAAGTACATTAAATCAACCCATGGTAAAGTGTAGGTGTTGCTCCAATGGTTGTTGTAAACCATCCCATCTATTCTCCACCTATCGTCGAAACTTCTTCTTCATCCAACTACAATAGTCTTGTCATTGATTATTTTACCAAGTCATTACATTAACTACTTGCACCTCAAAACCTAGCACATAAGATTAATAACAATTTGTTTTATTTTCATAATCAGACATAAAAAGAAAAGTAAAGAAAAAATATTCTAAAAAAGAATAAGAAAGCACTTATAATGATGCAGTCTCTAGCAATGACGTCAAAAATTTGATGGTCGTTATGCTTTACCTAAGTTTTGAATAAAAGTTAACCAAGAAACATATTCACTAAATCACATCTTATGAAAAAAATAAGTGTATCTATCGCTAATGTAATATAGTTTAGTGAATCTAGGGTCAATCTATGAGGACTACTATTATCGATAAATTCCAATCTAAATTAGCTAACTTATCAAAATGATAGATTGATTAATTGGTGAAAAAGAAAATAACTAAAAAATTAAAATAAATTCCTAAGATACTTGCAACAATTAACAATCAAAGTTGAAGCTAAGATTTAGGATGCATGCATATTCATTGTATTATTGTTTTAACTTAAATCCTCTAATTTATTAAACCATAGACTCCCTAATGTAAATTATACTCTCTCTCAAGTTAAGCAAACCTGTTCAATAAATTAGGCAAAAGTTCTCTCCATCTCAATCTAAAGATTGAATGCTTTAATTAGTTTTATGCAATCTATTATTTCGATTAAGCTCATACCTAATCCAGATATCTTATGTAAGCATATCCTTAGGTCTTCATGCAAGATAGTTTATTAATGGAATTATATAATGTATACAATTGATCTTTCAATCTAATTATATACAATCAAATTTTTGAAAACAACATGTAAATTTTCATAACAATTACATTCAAAGTTTATAAGAATCCATAACAAATCTAATTCAAAATCTGGAACTTAAGAGTTAATATAGGAATAGCAATAAACATTATATCTTATAGTTTGTAAAAACTTAAATATTAAGAGAAAATTAGTTCCTACACATTGAAATAATCATATAACAAACACAAGAAAGAAGGAATTAAGAAAGCTCATAGTGAATTTATCTTCAATCCTTAAATTTTTAATATTTAATACATTAAACCCAATCCTTAATCTTTAATTCCATGTATTTTGATCCATTATTCTCCTTTAAATTTAATCAAAATCCTTGGGAAGATCTTAGGACTTGTCTATTTTGGAATAGTGGTTGCCTTTCCCTTAAATAAGGCTTAAAAGACCTTAAACATCACAAAATTAGGGAAAATGCTTTCTTCCTAAGAATCCCCACAATTTGGCCTATGGTTTGGAGAACATGTAAGCCAACCTATGTATTTTCTGTCCAATTGCCACAACTTAGCCAACCTATGGGATTTTCTATCCAATTGCCCAAGTTTAGCCAACTTATGGTCTAACTCGTGGCCCCTTACTGGAATTTCTAAGTTCTATCTTCCTTAAGTCTTTTCGCCATAACTTGTTCTCTGCTTATTCTTTTGCCATGCAATTTGATATGTAGGTTCCTCACATGATGTTCTTAAATCCCATAAAGTTTCATATCAATTTAAGCTTTATAAATTCACCTAATATCTCATCAAAGTCACCCATACCAAAATTGGTACTTGTTAGAGTTTCTCTTGTTCTTTTCTTGATGCATTATGTATAACTTATCATATGGCCTTAAAATTTGGTGTGAAGCTTCTTCATATAATATCCTTGAATGGCAAATTGACTTCACACCATTTTCAATCCCAAAAATATGTTGAATTAATCTCTAAAATCCTATAAAAATGATAAAACATGAAAATCATATGAGTAACATCTTATTCAAGAATTTTAACTAGAATTGCATGCAAATCACATGAAATTGAATCCAAAACTCTACTTAAAAAGTACTAAACCATGCCTAAAATATGTATGTTTTGAGCCCTATCAATGATAATCAAACTGATTATTGACAAAAAGACAAAACTTTGTCAAATAATTGTACCTAAGATTTATCTTCTTAAGAAAAACCCAAGTGCATCGAGAGAAGTCAACAAAAATAGTTTAAAAAAATAATGTACACCACTAAGTGAAGAAATAGAATATGAACCTCAACGATCAACATGAATAAGACAAAAGGTTTACTAATTTTACTATTATTCATAGGAAAGAATATTCTTTTTCGTTTAGCCTTGTGGCACCCTTTGCAAATAGAATTAAAATTACTAAGAAAGGAAATGTTAGAAATTAGCTTCAATCTACTAAAAGAAAGATGACTAAAACAGATGTGCTACAATTTAACATCTAGTTTAGTAATGTTGTGACTTGCTATTCCATGACTGCCTCCCTTAATTGGTAAACTCCATCCCCAAGTTTACTTACTCTAATCAATGTCCTCGTATGCTTGTCCTAAAAGATACAAAAATCAAGGAAGAATGTGACTAAATAATTTAAGTATCTTATAGCTTTCCAATTAAGAGGAGATTATATCTAAAACCATATACACAAATGGCATCTTTGAATTTTATACTTAGAGTTAAGCAAGCATTACTAATATAGGATGCAGAAAGACTAGAGTCATTTAGTATTGTAACATTTAGTTATGAAGAAATAGTTCTAACATCATCACGTATTTTTATGTTTTCAACCATGCAATCAAAGGTACTACTATCCACTACCCATGGGGTGATGAAACAAAGAATTCTTACCTACAAAAATAGGCAAAGTCTTATTACAATGATTTGTTGCATTACCACTTATTTGTCCAATAATTTGTATAAATTTGTTATATGTTTATGTTGTCAAATCGAAAGCTTGTTGGACTTTTCCATGTGTATTTTCATTTGGATTTGTCAAGTCGCAATCAATTGCTACCATATTGCCCTGGCTTTGCTTCTGTCCAAATTATGCTTATTTCTGTAGTCATTGTTTCCTCAATTTTATTGAATTTTTTCTCTAATTTTCTGGAAATCTTATTATCTCAAAACATTGTTCCTTAACTTGTCCAGGTTTGTAGTAGTGCTAACACCTCTTATTCGTTCGAAATTTTTTTAGTTATTACTTGTACATGCATTCTTTGTTTTTTTTATAATCAACCCTTATTGCCATAGCTACTCCTTCTAAATTTACTAATGGAAGTTTCTTCCTCTGTAAGGATTGTTCTTTTTGTAAGACTAAGGAGAATATTTTACTAAGCGAAGGTGTTGGTTCCATAGAGAACAAATTAGATTTCAGACGATCAAAAATATTATTCAATCTTAGTAAGAATTAATGAGCCTTTTCCCTTTCTTGATGTACTAAATGCTCTTTAACAGTCTATTGCAGTCTAAACTTAAGCAAAATAAATATAATTCAGTCCTAGACTAAACCAAAGGCAAGCACTTCTTTTCGATAAGTAGTATAAAATGGTAAGAAACTGAGTATCGTACCTAAAGGACCTACCAAAGTGTAAAAATATCAAATTAAACGATCTGCGATTACTCATTTAAATGATTAAAAAATTAATTAAAACACATGACCAATGAAATATGCAATATCCAAACTATAAGTGAAATGCAATTAAACTTTACTAAAAGGCAAAATTTGGCTAAGGCTTCAGATTCTAATGGATTAATCCCTTAAAATTAATAGCGATGGATTGATTTAGGATTTACTTTACTCAAGAAAAACATAACCAATACTCCTGGTAACATCTTTTCTCTTGTAAAGTCAAATTACTTATTTGATTCATTAATAACTTGGAATAAAAGTCACTAATCACAAGAAGCCTAGAATCAAGTTTCTTAATCCAAAAAATCCTCACACAAGATCCCAAACTTTATCTCCTTTTAGGTTTAAGTATATTACTCAATTGATTTTCCATAATTGAAACACCAATGGTTATAGAATTCAATTACTCAAGGCTCTAATCTAGGTGATCAAGATAAACTAGGAAAAAATAAACATTCAATTAAGGGAAAATCAACCAAGCCTAATCTATTCATAATCCAATATTATCCTAACCTTATCCAAAAACAATCCACTCACACATATTCATCAATATAAAATAAGTTAAGGTCATAACAAAGTTTTCCATTGAATGAATCAACAAGATAAAGTCAAAACAAGTACTAAAACTAAAAATACAAATAACTAACAAGAAGATTGACACTTCTTGAAGTTTTTTACACCAAATCATCACTTAAATACTCACAAGAACATAGATTAAATTGAAGAATAAACTTAGATATAAAAAGATACAAAAACCTAGCTATAATGATATATGAGAGGAATCTATCTTGAATGTTGTCTAAAAGTGACGAAAATAAGATTATTTATGCTCCTACAAGTGGCTGCTAGTGTTTGGGAATGATTAGGACTTTATTTGGTCAAGATTATCCTTAAAAATTAATAAAACAATGTTGTTTTATTAACTTCATTTAAGTTCCAAAAATTTATAATTTTGGTCTCTCTTTACGTTTTTTGGTCTAACTCCTTCTATATACCTTCAATAGCCATGAAATTTGGTAAGTAAACTCTTTAAATGATGTTATCCCATAAAATTTCAAAACGATCTAAGTTATAAAAGTGTACTAATGCATCACTAAATTCACCTATACCAAAATTAGTGCTCGTTTGAACTTTTGTTATTTTTTTCTTGACCCATCCTTCATGGCTTATCATATGGCCTTGAAATTTGGTGTGGAACTTCATAACATGATTCTTTAAGTCTTAAAATTTATTCCACACCTCTTCTAGTTCCTGAAGAATGTGTACATAAGGAGCTATCATTTGTTTTCCTAGCACCCACTATTGATGAACGATCTTAGTATAGTAAAATTGCTTCCATTTGCGTCTTTGAGTTCCTTTTTAATTCTTTTCGATCCAATTAAGTCCAAATAACTTTAAACATACTATATAATCAAAAGAACTCATAAATAGGATAACTTTATAGTTATTTAGGAGTGAAAACACATTAAAGATATCATAAAAACTAATCTAAATCACTCTTAACAACAACCCCACACTCTTCTAAGATTAATCCAACAACGTAATATGACTTATGCAATTGAAAATAGCTAAAGCCAAATAATTCAAACTTGGCTTAGATACTCAATTGAATATCTTTTGAGGATTGTTAAAGGTTAATCCAACAACTCAATGTGACTTATGCAATTGAAGATAGCTAAAGCCAAATAATTCAATCTTGATTATATGGTTGCAAAACATGATAAAAACCAATTCCTTAGCATAATATTAAATATTTAAGAAACTTAAAAGATCATTGTGCAATCCTGTCAAAAATTGATCAATTAGCTCAAAAGTGACTAACCTTTTCACATTGTTTCAGTTAAGTGACTAAACTTTGAAAATTTTCATTTGAGTGATTAACGTTTAAAAAATTAATCAAAAGGATGCTTAAGGGTAGTAGGTCAAGTCGGATCAAGCTTCTTGTATCGGGTATGTCAATCTCCAACTAAAGGTGCCCACATTTTTACCTCTTCCGATTAATTTTTTAAACGTTAATCATTCAATTGAAATTTTTCAAAGCTTAGTCACTTAACTGAAAAAAATGTGAAAAGATTAATCACTTTTTGACTATTATCCCTATATATATATATATATATATCCATCTTAGAAACCAATATCCACCTGTAATAAGTCAATCTATATACATACATTTGAATATAAAATAAATCTCTCAAAAGTAAACACAACAAAGCTGAAATCAACCCACTGAACAAAATAACATCCTATTGGCCCTACCTAACACCTCAAAACTTAATCTCGAGCACTAGGGTTATCGGTAGTCTTTGATCTCCTGAAAAATGTAATGGCAATGGATGAGTTACCTACTCAATAAGGACCACCTAACTGTATCTATATATTAACAACTCAGTAACTTAATATGGACCAGAAAGATAGAATAATAAAGTAAAACATAAGTAATATTCACAATGCATATTCAATATCTAACGGTCACAGCATACTTAATAAAATAACCACATTATCATTTCACTTATTATTAAATTCAATTATGCTATATTTGCAATTATTGACTTATTCGGGCCTTACTTAAACTAGTACGTCTAAATTCAATGGTCTGCAGGCTCATCTCATCCTCATTGTCTCAATCGTCATTGTGGGGACATGAAAAATGCAAGATATATAAATCTACACAAGGTACCCCTCACTGTGCTCCAATCTGGTACTCTGATATCATTTCGGTACCTAACCATCAACAAAGGATATCCTCAGGACTTAGGATGCCCTAATACCTGCTCCACGGACAGGTACCTATTCACATCTCATTTATATCTCAACAATATCAAGACCATCGAATATAGCTTATCCTAACTAAATTACTAATCCATTATTATTCCAAATTCAATCCAAAATAATTCAATCTATCATAATCTAATTTCAAGTTGGTTATACCAAAGAAATCCATTTACTCTAATGTATTGAAATACCATACAAGCAATACTTATCATAATACTTGAGATAATGTATAATTATTAAATTCGCATTCGATTGAACAATTAATACATAGTGCTAATCACAACATTCGATTGAACAATTAATACATATTGCTAATCACAACATGTATTGTAATTCACATTCTATTTTATTTATTTATTATTTCATCATTTTTCAAAAACTCGAATATCTCAAAAAATGTATTGTAAATCATAAATCACATAAATATGTCAAACATACATTTTGAAGAAATAAGGGTACAGTCTAAGTTATCCTTACCTAATTTCCCGAAGTAATTATTTCAATAGGTCCAATCTACTCTCCAACTTATCCTTAGGATCTAATTATTTATTAAAAAATCCTTTTAGATTTATTTCAGGAACAATTTCATCTAATGTACATTTAATAAATCACTACATCCCTTTTTATACAAAACTCCTAAATATTAGAAATACTTCTTACTTCCGTTACTTCCATAAATACTAAAATTCCATTAACATTTATTAAAATTCCCGTTTCTCTTTAATATTCTTGAAAATACCAAAATTATTAAACTTCTATTTCTTTTTTCCAAATTTAAACTATCTTTCCTTTAAATCCTAAAATAACCCTCTTTACTCACCTTTTCCCTTTCTTTTCCTAAATTACCCTTGTTTTTTTTTCAAAATTCTTATAAAGCCCTTAAAAAAGTTTCCTATCTTATACCTTAACTTACTTATAATTACAAAATTACCTAACACTCTAATTATCTAATATGTCCATATCTTTTCTAAATATTACAAACCTACCATCATCTTCAACCTTTCCCCTTCCCTCTCTAATGTCTCTCTCTCTCTCCAGGTTCTTCTTTCTTTCTTTCTTTCTTTTTCTAGAATCAATCACTCAATTGCCTTCCTTCTCTCTCTCTCTTTTCACTTACTAATTCATTTCTCATTCATCTTTCCAAAATGTTTTTCTTTTTCATCAATGATATCAACACTTTAACATTTTTTTAAAAAAAAACTATCCAACCCTTAATTCCATATTTCTTCCATCGAATTTCAATGATGAAAAGAACTAATACAAGTTTTCAACTAAGAATCAAGCTTAAACATTATCTAATAATACAACTTACTAATGGAAGAATTTAGTTCACCTATACACCTTTTCCTTAATTTTTAGAAAAATTTCAGTTGTAATCTTTCCTTATTTCCACCTTAATCCACTGTAAAAAACAACCAAAATGAGGAAAGGAAGTTAAATGAGTCACATGCAGGAGAAAAGAAACAAAGAAAAGCTTAAACTCACCTTCCCAGATTTCACGAAGAGAAGAAGAAAAAGAGAGGAAGAACAACAAATCTTTTTTTTTTCTCTGGTCTTGCATGTTTAATTCATGGTTCGAGTCATGTCATTTGAAGATTTGGGTTGATTCCAAGGCTTAAGTGTGGGTTTAAAGAGTTAGGCCTTACATATATACTCTTATATATTTACATGTCAACCGATCATTGTCACAAGGACATTTTTTGATACAATGAAATTGAATGAATTGCACAACAACTAAACTTAGATCCATTAAAACTTAATTCGGTCTTTCTCTTGTGATCATCAACTAACAAATCCACACAGTATCAAATATCTCACACATAGCCATGTTTTGAATTTTTACTTACAAACAACATTCACAAATTTTTTTATAGAAAAAAAAGACAAAAACAAACAAGATATATATATTTATGTATGCCAATGCTAACTTTTTATTAGTTCTCATAAAATGGTAATAGAGGACTTAAGTAACTTTCTATTCAAAGAACTATATAATAAAAGAACTCTTTATTCAAACCCTTATAAGAACTTTCTCTCAAAGGCTTTCAACTCTCTCAAAATTTTCTCTCTAGTCTATATTTTGAAACTTGACTTTAAAAAGTTATTTATAGACACAAAATAATTAAAAGACAAGTTCAAAATAAGTAAGAATCATGATCCTATTACATCTTAACCACAAAACTTACATCTTGTCACACTAAATTATAATTATCCAACTAGTAGATGACAATTCATTGGTTCCTACACATTTTAAACATGTGGAGATTAAAGATGACACATTATCTTTCACATCCCTAAAATTTATCTCACATGTCTTATCTTTTATATGTAGATGTCGATCTTATCTTATGTTATCTTCAAGTTTATCTTGCCACATCAATAATCCCATCAAAGATAGATGTTTATCTAAGTTCCAAGCCTATCCATACATAGGTCCAACTATGTACACCCATGTTTAAGTCCCTTAGCTATATTTCCCTCAAAATCATTAAAGGTATAGTCAAATCATTGCATAACTAAGTAAAGTAACAATCTGAACTAGTGTACAGTAAACCTCATATGTTTATATCCTTTCAACATTTTCTTTGAATTCAGGTGCTTTCATGTACTCTCAAATCTTATACAACTTTTATATACCAATTGTCCTTGTTCTGGCATTCAAATCTTACACCCTTGCCAAAAACTTTTACCAATGCATATCATTGCGTGCCAAATCTCACCTATTCTTGATATTTCATCAACAGTTCCCACTTTACTTGCCTACTCACCACCTTATTCCTTAGTAAACAAGCCCTTTACATATCTGTTAGTCCTAATAATACTCAAGAAAGGGTAAATTAGGTATTTTAAAAAAATTTAAATTATTCACCTAAACCAATTTTTAAGTATATACAATCTCTAAACCATAATTCATCCTAGATGTTATGATGATTCTTATACCAAATGTTCACAAAATGAATATAAAATATATACACAACTAATAACAATTAAGAAATAGGGAAAAGAGGATATACAAGAAAATTTTATAATAGTTTAATAATAACCCCAATTACCTACATTCACTGTCTAATAATCTTGTTGCATATTTTATTATGAATCAATAAAGTTTACTTTTTTGTGTAAAAAGAAACCATTTTACAAACATAATCTTTCTTTGGTGAAGGTAAAGAATAATATTTTACAAATCTTCCTTAAAGGTGAAGATTAACCTTTGAATCAATCCCATTCTAACAATATCAAAAAAAAAATACCTTTATAAACAAATTACACTTCAAAAATAATTCACTTGAAAATTCAATAACTAAAGGGCTGAAAAGCTTTTCCAAGATGAATGATATGAATTAAAAAAAACTTCCTAAAAGCTTTATGAACTAAAACTTATTGGATTGAAATCACAAAAATTAAACTCTTGCGCAAAAACTCAAGAATGCATGAATGATGGCTCAAAAATTGGCTTTGATCACTTTTGATGCTCAAAATCAATGTAGAACTTTATAAAGATCCTTTAACAACCCTTAAAAATCTTATTTATATAGTTTACAAGCTCAAAATACCATTAGAAGGGTTTCCCTAATTGTTAGGGATGAAAATCTAGACATTTTACTGAGAGTTGCAAATAGACATTGTTTGATTTTCATTCAATTAGTCATCCAATTAGTCATTTTTTAAGGCACTGGTCAACTAATCATACTATAGAACCAATTTTATAAGATTCCAACTGATCCAAAAACCAAATTAAACCTTCAAATCAATTACTTTCACTTCTAAATTGATTCCATAAATTTTAAAACTTTCTTAACATAATTTTGGATGCCAAGACATTTTAATTAAGTTCAAAAATAAAATGTCTTCATTTATTAAAATTTTAAGCTAATCTTGAAAACTTCCAATTTATACTCGCTTTTAAACCATTCTAAAACTATTTATTTCACTTCAAAAACAATTTATGTAAGTTTTAAAACTATTTTGCTGTTTTGAATAAAAAATATTGAAGTTAATCCAAACATAAAATTTGTCTTAGCTAATAAAAATTTTATATACTTTTGAAAACTTTTACAATATAAACACAATTTGAGCCCACAAGGTTATCAAACTTTCTATGTAAAACTTATAATCAAATTTAAACTACCTAACTAAAGGTCTTAAAGCTTCTAAAGTGTTTTATCTTACATTTTTCTCAATTTTGGTCCTTAAATCCAAAATTCTCATTTCAAATTCAATGCCAAATATACCTATCTTTCAAATATTACTAAATAAAATCATTACTAATAGTCATGTTTTATTATCATCAAAGCTAAGATTAAAACCTCATTGCGTTTGACAAATTATCAAATTTTAATAATGATAAAATATATGGTATTAGAGAACTAAACACATACAAAACCAATCATTATCAAACCAAAAACTCAAAGTCCTCCGTAACAAATATATGCATTATACAATCACATTCCCTCTTAATTTATGCATTATAGCAAGTTTCACTCCTCCTAAATATATGTATCAATCTATTTTGGATTCATAAAATATAAAGGGAATTTTTAAAGCATAAAGTGCATTAAAAAACACATGTTATGTATCTTTGTACTTTAATTAAAAAAACCTATTTACCCATATTATGTTTAAGCATCAAAAAAATCTTTTTTATATTATGTATTAAAAACATATATTTCGCATAATGTGTAGTAAAAATACAAATTATAAGATAAACATTATTCAAAAAATAACTCCTCTATATGAAATAACTAATATCTCACAACTTCTCCCCCTTTTTGATCTTATCAAAATTTATAAAAGATAGCACATGTTAAAATAATATTGTTATGGAAGGGATAAAAATATGGTAAAAAAGCACACAAAAATACAAAAAATTTTCAAATTATCTTATTATCAATCATGTCTATTTCTCTTCTAATTAAGCAAAATATATCTTCATTCATTAGTTTAGTAAAAATATCAGTTAATTGATTAATTATATCAACAAATTCCAATTCAATATCAATATTTCACACATGATCTCTAATTAGGTAATATCTTATCTGTACATGCTTAATTCTATAATATTGAATTGGATTCTCTTTGTTAAACTATAAAACCAATGCATTACCTAATAATTGACATGTACCAGTTGTGCTTTTCCTATCTAAAAGATTACCTCCATAATCTGCAACAAAATGGCCAACTAATTCTATATATTCATTCCCAAGATGGCAAAATCTTAAGGATACTATTCTATATATATGCATAAGTATCCTTTTAATAGTTAAAAGATGTGACTTACTAGGACTCGATTCAAACCTAAAACATAAGCATATAGTAAACATCAAATTAGGTACCTATCATATATCTCTATAAAGCCTAGCATCTATAGGTTTATCTTATTCATCTTTGTTCAACCTTATTGAGATGCTCATTGCTATTTCTAATGGCTTCAATTACTCGATTCCAAACTTTTTTAGTTATTCCTTAGTGTATTTGGCTTGGATAATAAAATTTGATCCTCTATTAGTTTAATTTGCAAGCCAAAGAAGATATTGAACTCTCTCCTATGCTCATTTCAAATTATTTGCTCATACATTTGGAAAATTCCTTACACAAGTTTTCATTATAGGCTTCAAAGATGATATCATCGACATAAATTTGAACAATTAAAATATCCTCATTATGCTTTTAAATGAAAAAAGTTGTATTTATTTTTTCAATAGAAAAATTGTTTTGCAAAAAAATGCATTTAATCTTTCATACCTAGCTATAAAAGCTTATTTTAAATCATCCAAGGCTTTACCATGATTTTGTATATCTTGGTTTTCAAAAGTGGAGGTCAATATAAACTTCTTGAATAAATCCATTTATAAAAGTACTCTGCACATCCATTTGAAAAATCCTAAAACCTATGTAAGATAAAAAGGTAAGTACAAGCCTAATTGACTTTGATCTAGCTACAGGTGTAAAGTCTCTTCATAATCTATTCTTTTTTCTTAGTTATAGACTTTTGTTACTAAGCTAACTTTGTTTTTCAAAATTTTATGCAACTTATCAAACTTATTTGTAAACACCCATTTAGCATTTATGATTTAGTAATATTTAAGCTTAAATACTAAGGTCGAAACCTTATTTCTCTCATATTCTTTTATTTCTTATTCATGGCAAGACCCAACTTTCATCACTAAGTGTGTCCTCAATAGTCTTAGATTTTATATGATAAATAAAAGTAGTATTGGATAAGTCTTTAAACAAAGATATGGTAATTATTCCTTATTACACATCACCTATGATGTTGTTTGAATGATGGCCCTTTTCAAAGCCTTAAATCCCAAGGCAATCCATAATCCTTCTTATCACCCTCACTTGGTTCAGCAATAGGTTCACTGGGTACATGTTAAATGTGTTGACCATCATCTTTTTCTTCTTTTAAACCTAGTTTTTCAAATCTTTTACAGTCCTATATCAATATATCCAAAGTTATCTTCACATCAAAGGAGTTTAATTCATCAAAGACAACATGCATAGACTTTTCAATTACTAAGGTTCTCTTGTTAAACATCCTATATACTTTACTAGTTAATGAATAACTTATAAAAATACCTTATCCATTTTTTAATCAAATTTTCTTAATTTATCTATGGTGTTCAAAATATATCACTTGCACCAAAAACTTTGAAATAGCTAATCTTTGATTTTTTTTTTCCTATGCCAAAGCTCATATGGGGTTTTATCTATAATTAGTCTTACGTAGACCCTTTGGACATGTAACATGCCCAAGCTACGACTTTTACCCAAAAATATTTTAGAAGATCATTATTTATTTATCATTATCCTAACCATCCCTTGCAATGTTTTATTTTTTTCTCTAAACAATTACATTTTGTTAGTAAGTCATAGGAGTAGAAAATTTATGAAATATATCATTTTTATCACAAAAATTTTCAAATAAGTCATTTTCAAATTCTCTATCATGGTCACTCCTAATAGATGCAACCATAAGATTTTTCTCATTTGGTACTCTTTTTGCAAATTTCATAAATGGCCTAAAATATTCATCTTTACTAGTTAAAAACAAAACCCATATAAACCTATTAAAATCATCAACAATCATAAATTCCTAAGACTTTACACCTAAACTAAAATTTCTATAAGAACCAAACTAATCTATATGTAAAATTTCCAAAGGTTTAAAAGATGTTACTATTTTCTTACTCTTAAAGGAACTCTTGGTTTACTTTTACATTTGACGAGTTCCACAAATCTTATCCTTCTAAAACTTCTCCTTTAGTAGTATACTCACTAATTGCTTTTTTTTAGGTTGGATATGAACTCCATACTTGTATGACCTAATTTCCTATTCCATATCTAAGCATCTTTATTGATAGACATAAAACATTTGACATCATAGTTAGAGAAATCATTTAAATCAATGGTATAGATGTTTCCTTCTCTCTTACCAACAAATATAATACTATTGTCTATCAACCTAGATATAATGCATAATTTGTCTCTAAAAGCCTATTCTTCTTCTTCTTCTCGTTGTCATCGCAAGTTGTTCCTCCTCTCGCCTCCATCGCTTTGATCTCCATTATAGGAGTCCTTATTCCCTATCTATTTTAAACATCGTTTCATTTTGAAGACTTTTCTTGCAACTATACAA